>SJYC01098782.1:0-66622 GCA_006408675.1 Madoqua kirkii | reverse complement strand
TCAGTGGTAAAAAGCTGAAAGCCTTCCCACTAAAATCTGGAACAAGAAAAGGATGCCCACTCTCATCTCTCTTTTTCAACATAGTTTTGGAAGTCCTAGCCACAGCAATCAGACAAGAAAAAGAAATAAATACAAGGTATCCAGATGGGAAGAGAAGATGTAAAATTGTCATATGCAGATGAGAAAACACTATATATAGAAAACCCTAAAGACACAAAGGTCCATCTAGTCAAGGCTATGGTTTTTCCAGTGGTCATGTATGGATGTGAGAGTTGGACTGTGAAGAAAGCCGAACGCTGAAGAATTGATGCTTTTGAACTGTGGTGTTGGAGAAGACTCTTGAGAGTCCCTTGGACTGCAAGGAGATCCAACCAGTCCATTCTAAAGGAGATCAGTCTTGGGTGTTCTTTGGAAGGAATGATGCTAAAGCTGAAACTCTAGTACTTCACCTGATTCAAAGAGCTGACTCATTGGAAAAGACTCTGATGCTGGGAGGGATTGGGGGCAGGAGGAGAAGGGGACGACAGAGAATGAGATGGCTGGATGGCATCACCAACTCGATGGACATGAGTCTGAGTGAACTCGGGGAGTTGGTGATGGACAGGGAGACCTGGCGTGCTGAAATTCATGGGGTTGCAAAGAGTCGGACATGACTGAGCGACTGAACTAAACTGAAAGACACCAAACAAAAACTACTGGAACTGAGAAGTGAATTCAGTAAGGTGGCAGAATACAGGGTTAAGATGCAAAGATCAGCTGCATTCCTTTACACCAACAATGAAGCAGCAGAAAGGAAATGTAAAAAAGCCAATACCCCGTAAAACTGTACTCCCCAAAATAAAATACTTAGGAATGCATCTGACCAAGAAGGTGAAAGATTTTGACTCTGAGAACTACAAAACATTAATAAAGGAAACTGAAGAAGATTCAAAGAAATGGAAAGGTATTTCATGCTCTTGGATTGAAGAATTAACATTGTTAAAATGGACACACTACCCAAAATAATCCACAGATTTAATGCAATTCTTGTAAAATTACCCATGATATTCTTCACAGAACTGGAACAAATAATCCTGAAATTCGTATGGAATAATAAAAGATCTGGAATTGACATAACAATTCCCCCAAAGAATAAAGCAAAAGGCATAAGTCTCCCAAGACTACACACAATACTGCAAAACTAGTATTTTAGCTACAATTTTGATATACAGTAATCAAAACAGTATGGTACTGGCACAAAAGCAGACATATGGATTAATGGGACAGAACAGAGAGCCCAGAAACAAACTAACATGCCTATGGTTAATTAATCTTCAAAAAAGCAGGCACGAATATACAATGGGGAAAAGACAGTCTCTTCAGTAAGTGGTATTAAGAAAGTTGGATCATCTCACCATACACAAAAATAAACTCAAAATGGCTTAAATATTTAACATTAGACATGACATCATAAAACTAGTAGAAGAGAACATGAGCAAAACATTCTCTGACATAAATCATATCAACATTTTCTTAGTCTCCCAAGGCAATAGAAATAAGAACAGAAATAAACAATGAGGGTCTAATCAAACATACAAGCTTTTTCACAGCAAAGGAAACCATAAAAACTGAAAAGATAACCTACAGAATGAGAGAAAATATTTGCAAATGATGTGACTGAGAAGAGCTTAATTTTCAAAATATACAAACAGCTCATAAAACTCAACAACAACCAAAGCAAACAACCCTATCCAAAAATGGGCAAAAAACCTAAATCTGTATTTCTCCAAAGAAGACACACAAATGGCCAAGAAGCACATGAAAAGTTGCTCAACATCACTAATTATTAGAGAAATGCAAATCAAAGCTGCAATGAGGCACCCTCTAACACCAGTCAGAAAGGCCATCATTAAAAAAAAATCTATAAATAATAAATGCTGGAGAGGGTGTTCAGAACAAGGAATCCTCCTACACTGTTGGTGGGAATGTGAGTTGAGGCAGCCACTGTGGAAAACAGTATGGAGTTTCCTCCGAGAACTAAAACCAGAATTACTATATGATCCACTAGCCCACATCTGGACGTATATCCAGACAGAAGTATAGTTCAGAAAGATACATGCACCTCGTGTCACAGCAGTACTATTCACAGTAGCCAAGACATGGAAACAAGCTAAACGTCCACCAAGAGAAGGATGGATAAAGATGACACGGCACACACACCTGGAATATTGCTCAGCCATGCAAAAGAAAAGAGTGCCATCTGCCGCAACACGGACGCAACCAGACATGGTCATACCATATGAAGCAGGTCAAGAAGAGATGTGACATTCCTTATATGTGGAACCTAAAATATGACACAAATGAACCTCTCCATGAAACAGAAGCAGAATCACGGACGCGGAGAGCAAACTGGAGGTTGCCAAGGGGGAGAAGGTTGGGGAGGGATGAAGCAGAAGGATGGGGTTAGCAGATGTCAGCTTTTATACATACAAAGGGTAAACAACAAGGGCCTACTGTAAAGAACAGAGAACTATATTCAATATTCTATGACAAACCATAATAGAAATATTTTACAAAAGAATATATATGTATAAGGAATCATTTCACTCTATAGCAGTAATGAACACAACACTGTAAATCAACTACGCTTCAATTTAAAACATAAAAAAGTCTCCTTAATAAAAACCAACAAAACAAATATAAAAGGAGCAAAAGAAAGTTTTAAATTATGATGGATATAAGATATTCATGATCCAAAATAGGAATGAACTCTTATATTACGATAAAAACATACTGTCATCAGTAATGGCACCCTATTTGACAAATGGCTAATGAGGGAAAGGGAAAAGAGAGAAGGAACATTAAAAAGTGGTACCTTGTGCCAGCCCCTTATATACATATTATGCTCCCTGGAAATGTACCCAATAAACCAACACGGAGAAAATGTTCCACCTCAGTAATAACTTAAGAAACACGAATCAAAATAACTGTATACCTACTAACAAACAGCACAGGAAACAATGATAGAATAATATTAGCAGAGATGTCGGGAACAAGCGTGCTCAGCCATCACTGGGAGCACCGTGAGTGCTCCAGCGTTTCTGCAGCCGGCCTGTTGCCATGGAACAAGAGCTATAAAACCTCTGATCCTTAATTCTTCTTTGGGCTATATTCCCAAGGGCATACTCAAAAGGAAAAGCGAGACAGAAAGGAAGAAAGGAAGCAAGGTGAACAAAGTTTCTAACAGCATATTACTAAGAAGCAAAATCAACCCGGTTTAAAGGTCCAGTCACAAGAACAGGTGAAGTAAATCCAGTATAACAACCCAACAGGATTCCATGAAGTTATTAAAAACTATAGTGATCACATAAGTAGATCTATGGATAGAAATGTAAAAATGGAACAATTCTTAAGTTAGAAAAAAAAAAGCGTAAGAATCCTAAATGGAAGCAAGCATACTCCGGAACATTCCAAATCATACACAGAAGATGATGACTGTGAGTGGAAGCCCTTGCCTGACTGGGACACCTGCTCTCCAAATGAGGGAGAAGTGAAATTAAAGCAGTAGATGGCTGGCACAGCATCTACTAAGGCTTTGAATTCTATCAACAGATCTTAACTACACAATCCAGAATGTTCCAGGAATGACCCATTTCCATATTCTAGAGCTTAGACAGTTAAATGCCAAAAGAACATAATCAGAAAAGGCTTGATGGGGCCCAGTACTTTTGAAACACGTCCTTCTGGTTTGTCCTTTTACTTCGTGGATTAAGGATTGGCGTGTACAGACGATAATCGCACAATTTCAGTTGAAGAACTTAAGCTGTGGTTTCCCACCAAAATACATAGCCGACTAAAAGCACTGAACCTAGATGACTGCCAACAAATGCTCAATTTCTCTCGACTGTAATGCATGGCCGGAGCAGTTAGGTATTAAGAGGCAGGCAGCTGAGACATGTCTTAGTGGATAGCCGAAGCACATGGGAAGTCCATTTCAACAAAACTAGTCTGAAATTAACCAAAAATAGAAGAAAAAAAAGGCCAAAAAAAAAAATCTATTGTTGGGATTCATCTGGTATTTAGACTCGCAGAGAAAGAATTTGATAAATATAGTCAGACTCACCACGTTGTACACTCTCTCCAGGAAAGTTCATTCATTCTCATGGCCTAATGTCCACCGTGATCACCCCCACCCTGAACTCTAGTCCCACATCTTTGCCTAGACATCCGAGTAGGGCTGAGATGTTTGTAATCCCTCTGTTACCAGGCCTGAATGCCCTTGTCTGTGCCACGACTTCTTAGTAAACCAGATCCTCAATCTCCTCTCTTGTCGGCCTGCCTCCCTAAGCATCCCATGTCAAGCAATCCATAATGGCAAATGCCTGAGTCCATCAAGATGTTACATACAGTAAACTCCGTACTAACTCTCAGAGCTGGTATAGATTGAAAAATACCCCCCAAAATGTCCTAAACAGCTTGATGTGAACAGACAGATGACTGCTGCTTGGGTTATCATTGAGGGAAACAGGAGTCGAAGACCTCTGGCAGCTCACTCCTCCCATTGCTTGCTGGGAGGAGTGGGTGGTGTACATATCACAGGCTCTGGAGTTCACTGCCTAGATCTGAATGCTGGTTATGACACTTACTAGTTAAATCACTTTCCTGGGCCTCAACTTTTCCCAGCTGGGGATAATAATGGTTCTTGCCCCCACAAGATTGCTAAGACTATAAAGAATTTAAGACCTATCTTGTGCTTGTAACAGTGCCTGACACATAGTAGGCACTTGACAAATGTTAGCTGCTATTATCATCTTCATTATCCTCTAAGAATAAGTCTTGGGTTCAGGATCAGAGTTCACAGAACAATCCTTACTTCAAGTAGGAGCAAAGACAGAGAGAAAAGATCCAGAGAGGAGGGGCAGGAAGCCATCCAGTAGCAAAAGAACAGAACAGAGTCATGTTAGTGGCAGAATGCCAGACGACAGTCCAGAAACTTCTATCACTGAGGCCTCTCCTGCTGCCTGAGGTTCCGAGCACCCTTCACGGTCCTCCCTCCAGCTCTCCTGTGGTGTCTGCTCAGCTGCTGGCCCACCCGGTCTGCTTCTTCAGAATTCTTGTCCTTAACATCGACTTCAGGTTATTTGAATAAGACTCTTTGCCTCTTTGAAATGAAGATCAACTAGCTGTGGCCTTTGTTTTCTAGAAGAAGATGGGAGGAATCACTGAAGGAGAGTGAACTTATGGCCAAGCTGGGAGGCTCCAGGCCTCCGGACTCCCAGCACAGTGCTCTTTTCAGGTGAACTCGCCCCTGGCACGTGGCACTGTCTTCTGGCCAGGCTGCTGCTGTCCGAGGTCTGTTTGCCCCAGACACTGAAGCCTTCTCCCGCCTTTCAGGGGTGTGCAGCAGCAATCATGGCCAGGGTTCTTCCTGCCACAATACAGTGCTCGCATTTTTAACATAAATAATAGAAACCAAAGGGCATGCATGGGCTTCAGTATTTCTCCGCATGCTCTTCAGGGCTGCCGTGTCTCCTGTTTCCTCGCCTGCTCTGGCTGAGCTCGACCCATTGTTGCTGGAACCCCTGACAGGGAAGGCTGAAAGGGACTAAGAATTTAGCTCTGCAGTCATTTCCTTGAGTCTCTGAAAAGCCCTCCCTCTCGTAATTAGCAGCCTCACTTCCTCTGTGTCCTGCTTTTTCTCCCCTACTGTTGCAAAATCCATTTTCCCCGGCAGTAGAATCTCCCTTTTTGCCCAGCCAGAAGAATTTTTTAACTTCCCTGCTCAAATTTCAACCCAATAATCCTTCTCTAATACACACCACCTTTTCCCCCCTTTAGACTGTCAAAGGCCCATCATTTCCCCATCTTCTCCTAATTTTTTATTCTTACTTGGACTTTTTGGCTCTCAGCCCTTGAGGACTTTTTCTTTTTTCTGCTGCAAACATTGTCTGCTAATACTGTATTCTTGGGCTCTTTTTCTCTTCATGTTGGGCTGAGATCCAATTCCAAACTGCCTTTGCTTAGTTATAGCTTATCTTTTTCTGTTTTTAAAGTCTCTCTACACTACTCAACACCACAAAGGGTGCTGGCTCCTGTCTTCATGTCTTACTTTTCCAAACAAAATGAATAGAATTTGCTTATTCCCTTACCTTCCCTCAACTATAGATCACCCCAAAGTATTCCTTGTTTTGCCATGGCACCAAAAGCAAAGGCAACAAAAGTAAAATACAAATAAATAAATTGAACTACACCAAACTTAAAACTTCTGTGCATCAAAGGACAGAATCAACAGAGTGAAAAGGCAACCCATAGAATGGAAGCAAACATCTGTCAATCATATATCTGATAAAGGGTTAATACCCAAAATATATTAAAAATTCCTACAACTGAAAAACGAAAAAATGAACTACCTGATTAAAAAATGGGCAAACAGCTTGAATAGACATTTCTCCAAAGATACACAAATGGCCAGGAAAACATGAAAAGAAGCTCACATCCCTAATCAGGAGGGAAACATACATCAAAACCACAATGCGGGACTTTGCTGGCAGCCCAGTGGTTAAGACTTCTCCTTCCAATGCAGGGGTGTGAGTCCTATACCTGATTGGGGAGCTAAGATCCCACATGCTTCAGGGCCAAAAAGCAAAACAAAAAACAGAAGCTATACTGTAACAAATTTGGTAAAGACTTTAAAAATGGTCCACATCCAAAAATCTTTAAAAACACATACACACACAATGAGCTACCACCTCATACCCACTAGGATGGCTACTATGAACAAAACATGTATTGAGGAGAATGTGGAGATATAGGAATTCTTGTGGTGGGAACATAAAATTGTATAGCCATAATGGAAAATAGTATGGCTGTTCCTCAAGAAATTAGAAATAGATTTACCATAAGACCAAGTAATTCCACCCCTGGGTATATGCCCAAAAGAACTGAAAGCGGGAACTCAAACAGATATATCTATGTTCTTAAGAGCATTATTTACAACAGCCAGATGTCTTGGGATGGGAATGGGTAAGAAAATCTGGTGTATATATATACGTAATGGAATATCATTCACTCTTAGAAAGGAAATTCTGACACATACCACAACATAGGTAAACTTTGAGAACATTATGCAAAGTAAAATAAGCCAGTCGCAAAAAGACAAACACTGCATGGTTCTGCTTATAGGGACAGAAAGTAGAACAGTGGTTTCCAGGGTCTGGGGTGGGGGAGGGGTAATAGGGAGTAGCTGTTTAGCGGATGTAGAACTTCAGTCCTACCAGATGAAAAAGGGCTCTGGAGATCAGCTGCACAGCAATGTACATTTACTTAACACCACTGAACTGTGCACTTGAACATGGTTAAGATGGTACATTTTATGTTATGTGTTGTTTAGTCATTCAGTCATGTCTGACTCTTTGTGACCCCATGGACTATAGACTGCCAGGCTCCTCTCTCTGTCCATGGGATTTCCCAGGCAAGAATACTGGAGTGGGTTGCCATTTCTTTCTCCAGGGGATCTTCCTGACCCAGAGATTGAACTCAGGTCTCCTGCTACCTATGAAGCCCATGTTTTGTGTATTTTACCACAATTAAGAAAAAAAACAAAAAACAAAAAACTTCTTTGTCACAGCCTGGTTATTTCACTAATTCATATACTAACTTGGGCAAGTTATTCAATTTCTCCATGGTTCCATTTTTCTCATCTGTAAATGGGATTAGTAGTATCTACTCCAGAGGCCATTGTGAGGATTAAGTAAATTTTATATGCAAAGTATTTAGAAAACTGCCTAACATAAAATATTGTTCAGTCAATGTCAGTTGTCACAGCAGTAATAATATTATTACAGTGTGTGAGATATTATTCGAAGCACTTCCCTATGTTAGGGAAGTAAGTCTTCAACCTACCCATCTTCCCCTCCACCCCCAGTTATGCTGAAATTTTACAGATGAGGAAACAGAGGCTCAGAAAGGTTAAATGATCTGCCTGGATCACATAGCCAGTGGGTGATGGATAAAGATTAAGTCTGGCTTCAATGAGGTCCAGTTGCTGAGAAGTAAGCAATTAGCACACTGATTCCAAACCAAGTCAGAGCTAAATCTTCCATTCCAACCAAGAACTAGGCGGTGCGGGGAGGCTGTGGCAGGGATGGCTGAGAAGCTGGGCTTTCCTCCAGGCCAGCAACCCACCAGCTAAAGAATCCCAACTGTCTTGGTCCTCCTCCCACATCCATCCTGCCCTGGGGATGAGACCAGCTGGCTCCAACAAAGAAAAATCAAGACAAGAGTGGGAAGTAGTCCCAGAGGTCACCATGGCCTTCCAGCAGATGGAAGAGCAGATACAGAAGGGACTTCTTGGAGGCCTGTGGTCAGGACCTGCCAAGCGTCCTTGTCAAGCCCACAGTGGGGGAATAAAACCCCACGCCACCCAGAAAGTAGATGCATTTATCATGGAAAAGGCAGCAAGAAAGAGCCCCCACATCCCGCCTCAGACCCTTGATGGGCCCTGCTGATGTGCTTGGAGAAACTGTGAAAATGGGGCATGAATGCACTTCCTGGTTTTCCTCCAGACCAAGAGGGCTTGGGTCTAGCAAGAACCTTCCAGTGACTGGCAGTTTAGGGTTTCTTCTTTTAGATAAGTGATTTCTCCTCCCCCTCCAGTCCCCAGGTCTTTTAAAATACCAATGCTGGCCTTGGGTGGTCTCTGTCACTTGCCATTAGAACCTAGAGTCTCCAGTCCAGAGGCAAGGGCACCTACCATCTGGCCAGAGGCACCCCTGCTGCCTCCCCATCCAGTGCTGCTGGCTGCAAGGGCATCCAGCCACCCGAGAGGACTCCAGCCAGGCTATGAGCAAGAAGGAGGGCTTGGCACCAGAGGGCCCCTGAAGCAAAAGAGATCCAGAAACAGGATTTTGACATTTGGGAAGGTTTTTTTTTTTACCCCTTCCAACATTGGGAGGGGCTCTGTAAACACAAACTTAACTTGGGCCCTTCTCTGTGGGAAAAAAGCTTAAATAAATCCTCTCTCAGAGTGAAAAATCCCCCTCTCCTACCAATTGTTTTTTTTTTCTTTCAATTGTTTTTTAGAGTAGGCAAGTAATACATATTCATTGTAGAAAACAAATGAGAAACTGCAGACAAGAAAATTAAAATCACCCCAAACCCTACCTCCCTAGTTTTAATCATTGTTAACAGTTTAGGTATATCCCCACAGACTTTTTTTCAATGTAAATATAAGTGTTCATACACATATAAGCATATGCTTTGTGAAAATTTTTAATATACTGTGAAAATCATTCCATGTCAATACAGAACCGCATTATATTTTTGATGTTATAGTATATGTAATATACATACACCATGATTTATTTGATATCTATTAGACGTATAAGTTTATTTCAAAGTTTTCACAAGTATGAACAATGCTGTTATCCACACAGTGTTCATACCTTTGTCTAATTATTTCCTATGAATAAACTCCTAAAAGTGGGACCGCTGGACACAGCGGTGGAGGCCACGCAATGGAGAAAGAGGTGCTGTAGAGCAGGTGCGTGGAGCTGCAGGAGAGGATCCTGGAGAAGGGGAAGATCGTGGAGGGGTTTGAGGGGACTGTGAACCAGGTGATGGAGGAGGCTCAGAAAGAGAAGGAGCCTGTCAAGGCCGAGATTCAGAAGGTTCTGAAGGAGAAAGCTCAGCTGACGGCAGACCTGTACTACGAGGAAGAGTCATTCTTCGACCTCTTCAAGTGATTTGAGAAACAGAAGGCGATCGAAGGCTACCGCACGAACGAAGAGTTGCTCAGGAAGTGGGTTGAGGATTACATGGAGAGGATCAGGAAGGAGGGCCAGAAGTACCAGGTGCTGGAGGCCCAGGGGGAGGAGAAGCTTCAGCAGGCAAACAAGGAGTTTGCCCAGGTCTGGAGCAAGGCCCGGACGGACGCCCTGGCGCTGCAGGTGGTCCTGAGGAAGGAGCAGATGCGAGTCTACTCACTGGAGGAGGTGGCTGAGCAGAATACTAAAGAGAATGACGAGCTGACTATGATCTGTGATGACCTCACTTCCAAGATGGAGAGAATCTGACTTAGCAGCCCTGACCTGTACTACCTTCCCTTCGTGGGTGTGTGTGTGTTTGTCTATCTGTCTAGGTTTTCCTTCTCTATTGATCTCAATTCGTTTTTAAACTAGGTTGCTTTTGGAAAAGACTGAATAAAGTTTCCCTTAAATCTAAAAAAAAAAAAATTATGTCATACACATAAATCTCCTGAATCCGTTTCACTGATATATACAAGTTTCTTAAGTGAGGGACCTCTGCGCTGTGCTTGTAATCTGAACCAGCCCTCAATTTTCTCAAACATAGTTCTCCATCATAAGCAGTTCCAAAAGAAAACTCCTTAAACCCCTTGTCTATGATCTCATAAATGACTAAGTGGCATTTAAAAGATACACAATTTTATTTTGACTTTAGTAATCCACTAAACGACCGAGTGGCTAAGCACAGCACAGCCCAATCCACTAAACAGACACCCACGTGACAGGCGTACCAGGATACTTGCCACACAAAATATATCTGTACAAAATTAGACTTAACGGCCCACCATCTGACGCCCCCACCTCTGCCCCTCCGTCGCTCTGTTCCTTCTCCCTTCTCCTTCATCCCTCCTTCCTTCTAACCCATCCATCCACCCATCCACCCTTCTTCCTCTATCTTTCTTTTCAAATCACTCCCCGTCTTTCTTTCTCATCCCTGCCCTCCTCTTTCTCCCTGCCTTCCTTATCGCCCCTTCTTTCCTGAAGCAGTTGGGACCCCGTATCAGAGCAGACAGTACTGGAGTTGCGCGAAGTTTCCAGCTGCACCGAGAGCTGGAGAAGCTGTCTGTGAAATCCTCAGTCTTTGGTATTCATTATTTAAGTTCTGTGGAAATGGGTTTGCTTTGAAGTCTACTGACTCATCCTCCTCCTTAACTTCTTATTTCCTGTAAATGATCCATTAGTTTTTGGCAAGGTCCATGTCACACAGCATTCCCATCAGAAGGGGCTGTTCCGCAACCCTGGCCAGTGTGAACACTGCCTTAGCAGTGGAACTGGAGGCATGATGGGACCGTGTAGACTCTGCTTTCTTAAAAGCTGCTTCCACCAGCCCTAATGCCGCCTCGAATTAATAATGTGAAACACATGCTCCATCTGCCTGCTAGAGGGTGACAAAGCCATTTATGTTCATAATGGCCAAAATTATGCTACAGATGAAAAGTTTTCTAAAGCAGCTCACATAGGCTAGTCAATCAGTTCCACCAAGGGGGAAAATTCGCCCTCAATCACCCACTTGAGACCTCTTTGCCAAAACAGCCAGTTCACTGTGGCATTAAGATGTTGAAAGGGGGAAACAAATGGAGATTATAAACAGTTCTCATAAGTTTTCAAACTTTCTGCCCCTGGTAAGGCATGCATAGATTAGCGCCAACAGCTTAGTGGGAAAGGTCATGTGCCTTTTCACAAAGATCCAGGGAGCCATGCAGGACTCTTGTGGACTTCAGAAACTAAACAAATCAGTTACAAGGGGGAGGGGGAGAAGCAGTTCTTTAAGAAAAAAATCAAATCGGGCTGGAATAGTACTATTATCAGCAAAACGCTAAATCTTTCCCCCTTCCCCCACCCCCACACTCCCTGCTCCCCACACCCGGCTGGTGGGAGCACAAAGATATTCCTTTGATATCAGAGCAAATAAAAGTTTGAATTACTGACTGCTCACGTTAATGCTGGATTTTACTATCACCATATTTCAAAATGAAATTATTCTAACATCTACGCCTCAAATTAAGATCTGTGATAATATATATTACAGTTCAGAAAATGTCTTAGGTTCAGATGATGTAAAGGCTGATTCCCCTGGAGAGTAAACACTGGCCATTGTTTCTCAAGGGCTAAAACTCTCCTCATCCCTCCAAATAAAGTACAGATGACATCAGGGAGTGCTGCCTGGTTATCAAAGCGCATCTGGGGTGGGGGTGGGGAGGGCAAGATAATGCCACTGAATCGTCAAAGTGGTAGAAACGTCTTAAACGCAGGGTTGTCAAAAGAGGGCTTTCTCCTATAATTTACAGATATGAAAGCCCTATGAGAAAGTTTAGCACACAACACATGAAACTTAACTCTCTCCACTCCACCACTCTGGAATCCCGGTTTCAAGTTTCCCACACCATCTTTACTCCTACGGGCTGTACAATGCCTTTAGGGGGGGGTATTCATAGATATCCAGGGCCCAAACACCCAGCTGTGTAAGTACAATCGGCAGCTCACTTGTCAGACATAAGCTCTCCCCAGTCCTGGAGTCCTCGGTGCTCCTATTGGCCTCCGCACAGCGCTCATCAAGGTGGTGGGGGAGGGGCACGTGGGGGAAAAGCAAAGAGCTAAGCCTGCCCACCAGTGCCCAGGTGGGCTCCGCAGCCAGCCTTACATTCCAAAAAGAGCACAGCCCTTCATCCTATGGTGTTAGGTCCTCGGACACAGCGGCAGGATGTCTTCTCCCCTCAGCAGCTCCATGAAGCAAAACTTCACCAACTTCCACCAGGCACACTAAGGAGAGGTTCGTGGTGAACAGGCAGCAAGGGTCAGCCACACCTTACACTTCTCTCCCGCCCCAAAGATGGGGTCGCTGGCCAAACGACGCTAATTCTTCATGAGAAAAATGTATATATTTCCACTTTAAAAAATCACATTTCACAATTCCTCTCACTTCTTATGAAAACAAGATCAAATGTTTGTAAGGACTCACTTGAATATATTTTCACTTTCCAAGTGCAAAGTAGAGGACAAAAAAAAATAAAAGAAAGAAAAGAAAGAAATTCTCAGCAGCCACAAGACAAGAACGCCTTTCTCCTTCCCTGCCAAATCCAAGCATTATGCACATAGAATGAACATGATGCAATAAAAACATCTCCAAATGCTTTCTGATACATTCTCTCATTTAATCTTGCGAATCCTTAATGCTCACATTTTAATTGCAGTTTTAGAGCCTTAAATTCCTCCAAAGGTGCTAAAATACGAAAGAATGTGAAGCATGACTTCATACTAACTAGAAGCAAGAGAGGAGTTTCAGGCCTCTTAAAATAAAAATCTATCTTCAGACCCCTCAGAGTCTGCATGAAACACAGCACACTCAGTCTGTTGTCCCGAGGGAAGCAGGCTGCTGTGAAATGTAAGTAACTCCTCACTGGCACTGTTAGCTTTTTTGTGTGTTTTAATTTTAAAACCCGAGTGTAATTATCTCTTATTTACTAGAGTCAGAACTCTTGCCAAAGGGAATACAAACCACTTCTTTGGGGATGAAGTTGCTGACAAAGGTTTGACAAAGAAAAATAATTAATAGCTCCATGCTGACCCCGGGGTAAGTCTCGGAGCACAGCGAAGTGAACTTGCCAAGGATGAGCCGGGCCTGGGTGCGTGATGCCCGGCCAAGGGCATGGCACACACCCGGTCCTGAGAAGCTTGGAGGCTTCTGAAGGGACTTAGGCTATGGGACAAGAGTATGAGAGGTTTTTGCATATCCTCCTTTAGTCATGGTTCTGTGTTGAAACTGCTTTGCGCTCCAGTTACAAACGCTCTCCTGTTTAAGAAAGCTGCGGATAGACAATTAATGCCTTTCAGCTGGGGCTGGAGTGTTCTCCAAGTTTGGTTCTGGGCTCTATGGTTTAGCATGCTCATTCTCAGAAATTCTGGCAAGAGAGCCTTTGGGACAGGGAGCCGCCGGGGCCAGTTTCCTGGAGCCTGTCCGATGGGCACCTCACCTGATCACCTTCACATTTGGGGAGCCAAACAGAAGGTGGGTGCGGGAGGATGATGAGCAGCTGGGTCAAAACCCTTAGGAGGAGGAGTCTGGCTCTTAAAATATGAGAGTTCAGAGATTCCATCTTAACTTTGCCCTTAAACTATAAAAGTCTTATGAGTGCAAACAGCATTCAGTTCTATCAGATACCCCCCCCAAATTTTTATTTGTCTACTGTGACTGCTGGGAAGCTTGTAGCCCCGAAACTGTAAGATACTATCATCCTTTGTATTATTATTATTAATGATGCATTTACTTGCAATACCATATCTTTCTGTCTCCTGCAATAATCCCATCCCATCCCCTGGAACACAGATATGTTTCATGATTGGCAGCTATTTTAGATCCTTTTGGGGTGTGCTTGCGTGACTGACAAGACTGCATGTCTTGAAGCCAGAAAGACTTTGATTTCCAGCCTTGACAAGCCACTTAATGTGGCTGACCCTCAGCTGCCTCACCTGTGAGACGGAGCGTGTATCTTTGTAGCAGAACGGGTGAGGATTTGCTGCTTTCATCCCCCCTGGATGCCAAGGGCAAGTGCCTGGCATGGGCAGAACCTCCATCCCAAAGTGTAACATGGAGTAGGTACCCACTACACTAGCTACTGCCATTCTTATGAGTGTTAATAATACCAGACACAAGGACATAATTAAAGAGGTTACTGACCCCAGGAAGACATTTCTAATTCAAATGTCATTATCTTGAATTAACTCAGCTATTTTTTCCCCTTCTCACAGAATTCAAAAAAAAGCCCTGAGACTTTGGCTCCAACTTCTCAGTTCTAATCTTGGCTTTAGTAATATCCATTAAGAGTTTCCGATCCAGGGAGAACTATTAACTCTGCAGTGGAAGCAGAAATGCGGATATCTGAATGAAGTGAAGGTCTGCTGGCAGTTGTAACAAGATCATTTGCTCCTGCAAATGTTATTTCTTGGCTATCGGTATCTTTTCTGCGAATTTCTGCAGGCAGAGATCTCTGGGAGAAAAAGACTGTCTGGGGCCCACACGTGTTTTCAGAACAGGCTGGTACATCCTGTCCTTGCTACAGAGCCTGGTACATCAGTAGCAAAACAGATCTCTCTTTGGACACACTTTTTTTGTATGTGAATTCTGCAGGACTCAAGGCTGGCTGCTGAAGTCACCACTCAATCTTCCTCTCAGGCTGGGTCGGTAAACTGCTTCCTGGAGCCCCCTGCTGGCCCTTTCCATGTTCACACCACGTACTCAAACCTCTCAGGGGCAGGGAGAAGGTGGCTTTAAAAGAGCCACCCAAGGGCTAGTTACTGGCATCCTTCATCCACAGGGACACTCCCACATTTTTAGGATCAAGGAAACATGGTGTGTTAAGGCTGGTACAGACACAGCACCTCTCTTAAATGTCAGAGTCATTCACTGAACAGCTAGCTTTTAAGCATTTACTGCATGCCAGGCCTCACACCGGGCATGAAGAATACAGAGAGGATTACGACTCAGTCCCTGCTCTCAAGAAGCTTCTGGCCCAGAGGGAGAGGTGGACCGACACCTGACCCAGAAGGACAATACAGAGAGAAACGCCAAGTTTTGAAGGAACCCCGGGGACAGTATCAGCCTCCTTAGAGAAAGTGGGAAGGACATCAGGGAGGGGGCAAGAGTTAGCCTGGATCTCAGAGGCCAAGAATTAGCTGGACACAGAAAGGAGGGCAGGCATTCCAGGTAGAAGAATCAATATACATCAAGGCCCAGACTTACTGGGGGACTGTGGTGAATCTGGAGGGCTCCCAGCAGGCAGAAGAGGCTAGAGAATGAGTAAGGCAGGCTGAGAAGGATCTCATAGGCCACACCAAGGACCCTGCTTATCTATCCGTGATTCTCCAAACTGTGCCTGAGAGTTTCCGCAGACATTTGATTCTAATTTCATGGATGCTGAAGCTAAGAGAACTCTGTGGTAGCCATCCATGATCCACTGACTGCAGATTCCTGCGTTCAACTCCAGGGTCACCAGGAGAGAAACATCAAATTCCAATACAGGGGCATCCTACAAAATATCTACAAAACACCAGTACTCCTGAAAATTGCCATCAAAAACAAGAGAAGTCTGAGAGCCTGTTACAGACAACAGGAGCCTAATTCCTTAGAGGAGCCCAATTCCATTTCTGAGTGACAATTACACATAACATGCTGGGCCTTCCGTGATGGTCTAGTGGTTAAGACTCTGCACTTCCAATGCAGAGGTCCCAGGTTCAATCCCCGGTCAGAGAACAGGATTCTGCATGCCACAACTAACAGTGCAGCCAAGTAAATAAGTATTCTAAAAACTAAAATAAGATGCTCTCATACTTAAAATAATAAATGTAATCTGCTATCCTGGATGCAATTTTGCAACACATAAATGACATTCCTAGGTAAAAACTAGGGAATAAAGTACAGAGCCTAATGATTATGTATCAATCTTGGTTCATTAATGGTAACAAATGTGCCATACTAGTGTAAGATGTTAACAATAGGGGAAACTATATGCAAGGCAAATGGGAATTTCTGTACTCCTCAAAGTTTTTTATAAGTCTGAGAGTTTCAAAAAATAAATTTTTAATAAGTTCTGTGGTCATACAGATAGTCAAACTACTGTCTGGAATAGGTTGTATAATTAAATATTAATTATACAATTGTATAATAAAATGATAATATGTTACACATGAGAACTTAGAAGATTAATTCATATTCTAGTAATAAGAGCCAACATTTTATTGAGTACCTATGCTCAGCCAGGCACTCTCCTAAGTAATCACTTCTGATCTCCAAAACAGCCCCATGCACTAAGAACTGCCAGCATCCCATTTTACAGGTGAGGAAATGAATTCAGCAATTAGACAGCTTGTTGGGATTATATAAGTGGCAGAGTCTGGATTTGAACCCAGCTCTGTCTGATGCTAGAGTCCTGATACTTATTGACAATTCTATACTTTACTGTCTCCTGGTATTCAGCTTTATATACTGATATTTCATTGAAAAAAAATGCATCGATTTTATTATTCTTCTTAATGTTTGAAACCACAGCTATAAATGGGGTGATAAGACGAGGGGGATTTCCAGCCAATGAGGGACTAGGTCAGAGCTGGTGGTTGGTGTTGATACATACGTTCTGACAGTTTCAGTGTGAAGGATGGACTGGTACAGGCTGGGCCCCTGCTGAAGAAATATTCTAGCAACATCTCCAAAAGGAGGAGGAGAGGCAACCAGAGAATGAACTTCCCTAAAAGGATAAAGCGAAGGCCCTTGCTTTATACAGGAACCCTTTGTATCCAGCCCCAACCAATCACACCCCGGGCACTGCTGAGCCCCTAAATTGTGCCTGGGCAGGTCTGCCTCCAGGAGCCCCTGTTTGCCGCCTCCACAGACAGGACCTGATGATTAGTAAAGGGAAAATAAGAGCAGTCCAAGCAAGGAGGCAGCTGGCCCAGAGCCCCCCCAGGGGAGGGGCAGGGCCTGAGAAGGGGTGTTAGTGGGCTCAGGGGAAGGGCGGGGGTGCCTCATGGAGGAGGCCTGGGGGCTCCTGGCAAGCCCACCCTTCCCTGCAGTCCTTGTGTCTGGGTTACCAGCCAAAGGGATTGGAGCTGAGAGCCCAACCTCTCACCACCAGCTCAGCCGCTTCCCCTGCCCTCCCAGGTCAATGAAAAGCAGGCCTCCTTTCATTCTGTACTTGAGAGGCTGCCATGTGCCACCAGAGGCACATATGGAGTTTGGTATCCCTGGAGGTCGTGGAAAATACCAGAAGGTCTCCTACTCGGTCAGCTTCTCCAGAGTCATCTTATCTAGCCTGGCATGCCGTAGGCATCAATCAACAGATGGTGAACTACATGGAAATCTTCAAACGCATGCGTCATAGGTCATACTGGAGCGAACTAAACTGGAGTTTGGAATATTTAGTATGAAATCTTTAGCACGTACTTAGTGGCTGGAAACAACACACGTTCACCATCTCACAATTCTGGCCATCGGATGTCCAAATGGATTTTTCACTGGACTCAAATCAAGATGTTGGCAGGGGACTTCCCTGGTGGTCCAGGGCTTAAGAATCTGCCTGTCAGTGCTGGGGACGTGGGTCCAACCCCTGGTCTGGGAAGATTCCACATGCCACAGGGCAACTAAGCCCATGTGTCACAGCTCCTGAAGATGACATGCTCTGGAACCTGAGTGGTCAACTACTGAAGCTTGAGCACCTACAATCTCTGCCACAGGAGAAGCCCCTGCTCACCACAACTAGAGAAAGCCCACACACAGCATCAGACACCCAGAGCCGCCCAAAATAATTAATTAAAAAAAGGGCTGCATTCCCTGCTAGAGGCTCCAGTTTTTGTTGTTCAGTTGCCCAGTCATGTCTAACTCAGCAACACCACGGGCTGCAGCAGGCCAGGCCTCCCTGTCCCTTACCATCTCCCAGAGTTTGCCCAAGTGTCTGTCCACTGCACCGGTGATGCTATCCAACCATCTCATCCCCCATCACCCTCTTCTCCTTCTGTCTTTACTCTTCCTCAGCATCAGGGCCTTTTCCAGTGAAAAAGCTCTTCGCATCAAGTGACCGAAGTATTGGAGCGCCAGCTTTAGCATCAGTCCTTCCAGTGAGTATTCAAGGTTGATTTCCTTTAAGATTAACGGGTTTGATCTCCTTGCTGTCCAAGAGACTCTCAAGAGTCTTCTCCAGCACCACAGTTTGAAAGCATCAACTCTTCGGCGCGCTGCCTTCTTTATGGTCCAACTCTCACAACTGCACATGACCACTGGAAAGATCAAAGCCTTGATTATATGGACCTTTGTTGCCAAAGTGATGTCTTTGCTTTTTGACACACTGTCTAGGTTTGTTGTAGCTTTCCTGCCAAGAAGCAGTCATCTAAGGCTCTACTGCTACTGCTAAGGCACTTCAGTCGTGTCCGACTCTGTGAGACCCTGTAGACGGCAGCCCCCCAGGCTCCCCCATCCCTGGGATTCTCCAGGCAAGAACACTGGAGTGGGTTGCCATTTCCTTCTCCAATGCATGAAAGTGAAGTCTCTCAGTTGTGTCCGACCCTCAGCGACCCCATGGACTGCAGCCTTCCAGGCTACTCCGTCCATCTAAGGCTCTAAGGGGAATGTAAAAGGTTCATTTCCTTGCCTTTTCCAGCTCTGCAGCCCCCCTGGACTCCTTAGCTCGTGGCTGCTCCCCCATCTTCAAAGTCAGTAACACTGTCTCTCTCTGACCTTCCTCCATGGTCACGTCTCCCTCTGACTCCCTTCTGCCTTGCTCTTCCTCTTTTAAGGATTATTATGATTACACTGGACCCATCTGGATAATTCAGGACACTCTCCCTATTTTAAGGTCTCACCTTAAAATTAAATTAGCAATGTTCCATTTGCAACCTTAATTCTCCTTGGTGATATAAGGTGACATAGTTGCCAGTCCCAAGGGTTAGGACATGGGCATCTGTGGAGTGCCATTATTCAGCCTACCACAAACTTCATAAGGTCAAACTGTAGGAGACCACCAGTGTTTTGCCAAAAGGTAAAAATATTAACACTTATCAACCACCTACTGCATATAAGGCATACCACTAAGTAATTCTGCATATATTATCTTATTTAATTGCAGCTAATGTTCAAAGAGTAGTAGTAACTACTGCTACTAGTAAACCAGATCATGTTATTCACCTCTAAAATCCTCTGATAGTTTTCCATATGTTTCAGGGGAAAACTCAGTCTTCTGGCAGCCCCTTGGGATCTAACTTTGGTCCGACTCCCAGCTTCATCTCCCACCAGCTTCCCCTCGACCTCCAAGCTTCAACCATGGGAGCCTTTCAGTTCCTTGAACTTCTGTGGCTGCACCTGCTGACCCCTCTCTCTGGAGGGGTCCCTCATTCATCCCCAAGATCGTCGACTCTCTCTCATTATTCAGATCTCTAGCCTATTCACTGCCACATCCCCAACTCCTAAAATAGTGCTTAGCACATAGTAGGCACATGATACACATTTATAAATGAACTAATCTGAATTATGCCAGTGAGGAAATGAGATGATAAGGCCAAGTTCACAGAGCTAGTCAGCTGGAATTCCAACTCAGAGCATACTCAACACCCCAGCCTCTCAACGAGCCACCCCCAAGCTCCTCATCAGACACCACTAGGCCAGCGGGAGTTGCAGGGAATGGAAGACACTAGCTCAAGCTCTTGAGCAGTCCTCCGCTCACTGGACGGCACTGAAATAGTGACAGAACCTGCTGACCAGGCACCACGGCCCAATCAATCAGCAAGCCTAACGGAGGCTAGTCTGCACTCTCGGCTGGGAGAGCTATGAAACCAGATCAGGAGGAGACATGGTCACAGCAAACCAAGAATTCCTTATCAAGGGAAAACAATCCAAACGAACTTCTGGGCTAATCTAGTGGAACTGAGGCCTCCAAAATGAACCTTAAAAAAGCAGAGTTCCAATCTGCAAAGGAAGTGATTTTTCCATATTCTAACAATCAGAAAGATGCTTTTTAAACATCAGAATTTTCATTCCACGTTGCTGTCATTTTGGGGGAATTTAAATAGATAACGTTATGCTTTCCTATGGGTGATAGCAACAGCAGTCCTGGAATGCCATTATTTTAGGCGTGACAGGGGAGGCCATTGCATCACGGATTCCCAGAGACTGAAATCCCAAGCAAGCTAACCACATGGAAGAACTCTCTTAAAATTCCTTGCAAGAGCTCTGAAGAACCAAACACATTAGCAGTGAGCCAGCAGCCATGAGGAGAATACTGTAACAATGGCACCAGTATAGGACTTTTGTCCCTTCTCATATGCCTTCCTGCCCCAACTGCAGATAAGAGAAATAGGAGGAGGGAATGGAAAGAGGAAAGGCCACGCCAGGCCCACCACCCACACCTATGCCGGAGCTGTGGGGCAGGCTGGGCCGGGGGAGTGGAAGAGCATGGCATTGGAAGGGAAGCTGAAGTTTTGATTTCAGACTGGACTAGGCCTTCAAACCTACAGGTGAGTCCTAATTCCTTAAATGTCCTCATAGCTGGACATGCAATCCACCTAAGATGTCACAGAGCATGTTTTAAGGCAGTGCTCGGGCTAGGGAGGGCTCTTTCTTGACTGAACTCCAATGGAAGTCAGCTGATTCAATAAATCTGTTACAGGATAAAAATCAAACGACCAACAGATATAATTTTTTGGCTAGCAAATTTATAAGATAAAAAAAAACACCCAGTTTTGATGAGAGAGAAGAGAACCGAGTATCCCCAAATATTTCTGGCATGTCTTAGCCCATTCACAGTCTGGGTGGCTTATAAACTACAGAAATTTAATTCTCATGGTCTGGTGGCTCAAGTCCAAAGTCAAGGCACCAGCATGGTCAAGTTCTCTGGTGAAGACTGTCTTCCTGGTTCATAACCGGCCCCTTCTCCCTGTGTCTTTTTATGTGGAAGAGGCTAGAGATCTTTCTGGACCCTCTTTTATAAGGCATTAACCCCACTCATGAGGACTCTACCCTCATGACTTAAGGACCTATCTAAGGCCTCATCTACTCATACTACAACATCAGGCATCAGGAGTTCAGCAGATACATTTCAGAACACACACATTCAGACTGCAGCTGGTTTACAAATCAGAACAAATTTTCTTGGGCAGTGCCTCTCACCCTGCAATGTACACAAGTCACACGGACATCTACTTAAGATGCAGATCCTAGTTAAGATGCAGATTCAGTAGGTCTGGGGTGAGGCCCAAGAATCTGCCTTTCTCATAAGCTACCCAACTGAAGCTGCAAGACTGTGGCCACCTGATGTGAAGAGCCAACTCATTGGAAAAGACCTTGATGCTAGGAAAGAGTGAGGGCAGGAAGAGAAGGGGACAATAGAGGATGAGATGGCTGATGGCAACACCGACTCAATGGATGTAAGTTTGAGTAAACTCTGGGAGATGGTGATGGACAGAGAAAGCTGGTGTGCTGCAGTCCATGGGGTCAGAGAGTCAGACATGACTTAGGGACTGAAAAACAGCAACCACAACTTGGTTATACTGATGGTATTGGTGCAAGGATCACACCTTGAGAAGTCTAGAGAAAATCTGACCAAGTGTATCAAAGCCTTAAAATCTTTATTACTTTTGACTCAGTAATTCTCCACTAATTATATATTCTAGGGACTAATAAGGAATACATATATATATATATATATATATATATATATATAAACAAAGATTTAGCCAAAGATGTTTATCACAATGTTACATCTACGGTGGAAACTGGATACAACCTAAATATCTGACAATAGGGAAATTTATAAACAAATGATGGTAAAGCCATTGGTGAATAAAACAATATAGTCATATCAAGTTCTTATAAAACATTTGATATTGCTGTGAAAAAAATATCTGTGACATGAGAAACAAAAAGATAAAAATACAAAGTAGAAATACATATATATATATATATATATATATATATATATAAACAAAGATTTAGCCAAAGATGTTTATCACAATGTTACATCTACGGTGGAAACTGGATACAACCTAAATATCTGACAATAGGGAAATTTATAAACAAATGATGGTAAAGCCATTGGTGAATAAAACAATATAGTCATATCAAGTTCTTATAAAACATTTGATATTGCTGTGAAAAAAATATCTGTGACATGAGAAACAAAAAGATAAAAATACAAAGAAGGGTCAGTTTTGTGTGTCCATCTGGCTAGGCTACAGTACCCAGTTATTGAATCAAAAGCTAGATGTTGCTGTGAAGGTATTTCTATAGATAGGATTAACACTAAGTGAAAAAGATTACCCTCTGTAGTGTGGGCAGATTTCATCAGTTCAAGGCCTTACAAACACAAACTGAGATTTCCCATAAGAAAGGAATTACTGCCTCAAGACTACAGCAGTAATTCTTGCCTGAGTATTCAGCTTGCTGGCCTGCCTTACAGGTTTCAGATCTGTCAATCCTATAAACATGTACACCAACCCCTTGAGACAAATCTCTTCAAATGTATGTGCGTGTGTGTGTGTGTGTATCTCTTAGTACAAATGCTTATGTGTGTCTGTATGCGTGTATCTGTATATACAATATACAAATAAATATATATCTCTACTAGTTCTGTTTCTCTGGAGAACCCTGACTGATACACATCATGAGTCTAATTCTGTTAAAAACATTTATGTTACAAATTTCATTGCAAAAGCGTGAGTCTCATAACTGAATATACAGTATGATTTTTATTTTATTGTTAAAATATTAGATATACGAACAAGAGAGAAAACATCCAAATATTAGCAATAAAGAGACTATGGTTTATTTTAATGTTTGTCTTGATATTTAATAGTTTAAAAAATTTTCATAAGCATGTGTGTCTTTTATGATCAGGGAAATCATAGTTACAATCTGATTTGCACTGAACCTTGCAATTTCAGTGTCCACTGAGAGGGAGATTACACAATTTAGGCCATCTGAAGAAGAGAATGCCCTTCTTCACCATTTCACCTGCTTCTCATCCCAGCCCCTTTTCTGTGTGTCCCATTTGGCCTCTTGCCCTGTCCTTCATTGTCTCAAATAACAAACCCATTAGATGGGCAAGGTAGTGACTTTCATTATCCTTGTTTTATGAATGAGGAAACTGAGGCTAAGAGGGTTTAAGTGGTTTGTCCATAGATACCCAGCTGGTAATTGACACAGCCCAAATTCCCTCCTTTGTAAACTGGAAAACCAGGCACATGTGAGTGATCCCATATGGACCGTGTAAGAACCATGTCAATTACATTCTGAGGTCTCCTCCCTGGCCTGCCACAGCCTTCCTCAGTGACATCAGACAATGGCTCATTAATCTCCAGAAGAGATGTGGATGGCCAGGGTCAGGTGCCAGGACCAAAAGGACTCTGGGTTTAGCCACACGTCCAAGCACCCTGGCCAGGGCCTCTGATGACTCAAACTCCACAGCTGGAAGTGAGCAGGACCACCCACACTGCTCCAAATGGGGCCAAACTCAGTGCTTTCTTTCCAGTCCCCACCTAGTGATTGGCGCGAGGTCCTGGCCATCTGCCATCCCATGCCCATGAGGGACGGCCCCACTGCAGAAGACTTAGGCTACAAAAGCAATTCCAACTGCTGGCAGCATCAGGTTCTTGGACTGGGCTCTAGCATGAAGGCTTTCCTTCTCCCCCCATCCTGGGCCTGCTGAGACTGAGTGTACTCTTGAATCCCGCTAAGACTGGATCCTTTCCCTGGGACCCTGACAACCACCTTGGCATCCCCAAGGGAGCAGGGTCTGCATGTACCAATATCCCTACCACAAATGGACTGATCTTCCCAAATCGTGAGCCCTTCACCTCCAACACGAGAGCCCCAGGATGTCCTGCTGTCACCTGCAACCCCAAGACCTAAAGGTTATCCAGGCTGGAGTAACACTTGGTCGCTTGCTGAACAAATGAATAAACATACTACACACAGGCCATAACTCAGGTCCTGGCCAGCGCCCTATCTAAGCATTTCCCAGTGATTAAAAAAAAAGTGCTATATTAAATGGCAAGCCAGTTAGATGGTTTCATGGGGTGCAAGTTTATAAGAAATTCTAAAACATCCTTGGAATAAATTGGAAATATGGTACCAGTTAACTCGAGTTTCCACACTGCTTCCTCCATACTGATAAAGCATAATGGGTCTCCCTTTGTCACGAAGATGATGCACTTGGTGGGATGGGGAGGAAAGGCACAGTCCTCTTGGAAAGCTACTTTGGATAAAGCTGTTTGCACTGCCCAAGTGCAAACTGCAAGGTTTAACAAGAGGCCATACCACCAAGCCCGAAACCAGCGAGCTGACAGGATCCTGAGTTCAGCAGGTCCAGGTCTGCTGAAATTTAAAAACCAAACTAACCCTAGCCATTAGACCTATTTAGGGGAATAAGTGATGTATCTGAGGAACTATTAAACTCTCTTTTTAAATATTTTTCAAAATGTTGCTTAGCTCAGAAAACGATGCAAAATAAAAACACTGTCATCCCTTTGTCTTATTGTGAAGACAAAAAAACAGCCAACTTCTCCCCGTCCACCCTACATAAATGCTGAACACATACTTCAGTTATTTGGTCTGATATTGGTCTGGGTCCCACAGCAGAGCCTCTTAGGCCACAGGGGAAATGCCCGGAGCACTGGCTGGGGAACACAGTGGGGCTCCGATCAGCTTCTGATCATCAGCTCTCCACCCCGAGGGTTGCGTAGGGTCCCCGTGCCCTGAGAGGACTAATCAGGGAACCTGCTCTCCAGCCAGGTGACATCAAAGCCACAGACTCCTGCTCACGGCAAAACTGGAAAACCAAGAGGATCCCTCTCCCTGTCTCTCCACACCCTTATTGGGGAAAGGGGAAAATAAAGGAGGAGGCAGAGTGAAGCAGGGGTTCCACACGGATGCCCTGGAAAGAGAGAGAAGAGGAAACGGAGGAAAGTGGACAGGGTCTTAGCGATGGCCCCCGCCTTGCTGGCCTCTGTGAGAAGGGAGGAGGCTGCCAAGACATATGCTGGCGGGGTTAATGGCATGTGCTTTAGCACAAAGATTTAATAGGCAGAGCTAATAGAGCAGGACTGAGAAATGCCTTCTTCGTTGTGCCAAGTACAGTACAGAAAAGTTACCATCAGCATCAGAAAATGTATTCGGGTTTCTGGGACTGAGTTAAGGTCCAGCATGGAGACTCAACCACTGAAACACACAATCAGAAAGGTATTAAACTTTGAGATGGAGGGCCAGACCCAGGAGAAAAACAAGCTCCTTCTTATGTATGAATGTATACCTGCAACAAAGCAGAATATACACACTGATATCCCTTTGGAACTGTGAGGAAAGGCAACAGCTCATGGCTTCATTTTTACTGAGAGCTTATTATGCGCCAGGCACTGCTCTATGTGCCTGACATGTGTTAATTCATTATATTTCTCACATCATGAGAAACATACCAGCACTATCTCCTTTGAAGAAAGCAAGCAAGCTGAGGCACAATAAGGTTAAGTCATCTTCAATTTTCCAGAAGTGCCACTGAGAATAAGCAAGAGCAAGCCTGTAGAAGATTCTGTGACCAAGGGGGAAAAGAGGAAGTTAATTACATAGTATCCACCAAATTAGTTGGGGACTTTCCTGGTGGTCTAGTGGTTAAGAATCTGCCTTCCAATGCCGTGGATGAGGGTTCAATCCCTGGCTGGGGAACTAAGATCCCATACGCCTAAGGCAACTAAGACCATGTGTCACAACTAGAGAGAAGCTATGTGCCGCAGCTAAGAGTTAATGCCAAAAAAAGTTTTTTTAAAAATGTTTTTTAGTTAACACCCACTGAGCCCTTACCATTTGTTGCTCCAAATCCACTGTCTACCATAGCTGGGCTGGACCAGTGGATGAGATGGTTATCCCTGGGCTCCCTCCCTGCCAGGCCATGGTTTGCTCCTCTATAGCTACAGCTTTCTTCCCATCTGCTGGTCAGTGTCCCGTCCCTTGCCCCTTAAAGGCTCACGGGTAGGATCTGTTCCCAGCTGCTGTCGGCCTTGGGGTGCCTTGCCATCCTTGGTTTCCTTCAACTCCACCCACATCACTTGGGTGGAGTGATGAAGGTCCCTTCATCACTCTTTCTGATTACCTCATCATGGATGCCAACTGCTCCCCGCCAGGCTCTCAACTGATACGTGAAATTCTGAGCTCTTACCATGCATTGTTAATTCCCACATCAACCCTTGTAGGTGAAATTATCCTCACTCTATTATAGGTGGGGAACTTGAGAATTCTGATGGGTTGGCTCACTGCCCAAACTCATACAGCTAGTTAATGGCAATGTCTGGGTCTGACATACGCAGTTGTATTTCTGGGCACCCACTCTCCTTAACCACTATGTAATATTGGCCCACTAAGCTAAACTGTATCAAACAGCTTACGTGACTGTCTTGGTGGTTCTATTTTAGTAAAAGGAAGACACATTAGTGCCATTAAACACCTGACCTGTGATGATGACTTCCTAATCCTATTGCTCCCCAAAGGCTACTGTTCTACCACTGGACATAAGAGAGAGCTGGTGGTGAATAACTGCATTCCAAAAAAAATCAGTCTTATAAAGCAGGGGATATGCAACCCCATGGACTATATAGTCCATGGAATTCTCCAGGCCAGAATACTGGAGTGGGTAGCCTTTCCCTTCTCCAGGAGATCTTCCCAACCCAGGAATTGAACCAGGGTCTTCTCCATTACAGGCAGATTCTTCACCAACTGAGCTATCAGGAAAGTCCATCCCATTTCCCAGATAATCCTATATAATTCAGCACAACAACCATGAGCTTCAAAGACTCATGATCAACGTGAACATCAATGCCACAGAAGCTGGGCAGCTCCAGCATTTTCCACTGAATGATGTGTGCTATAAAACACCTATTTTGCAAGAGGTTAATAGATGCTTCTTGAAAAGTAGGATCCTATAGCAAAAGTTTAATAAACATTGTATCCTATATGTTACTTAGCTCCTGCTTTAGAAATTCAGAGAGAGTATTAAGCCTTGATAGAAAGAAAAGAAGTTCCTTTAACCTAGCTTTTTCTAAACTAATTTGAACATTGTGCATTTTTTTGAGTGGATGCTTATTAATAGCTTTCCTAAGCATGAAATTAAATAATTTCCATTCTCAATTCCCTTAATGTCTATGTATTTTGGCTAGTTAAAATTATTTGCCCTTATGGTAACTATAGGTTCCAATTAGGGTCTTTTGCATTGCTTAAAAATATCCACCAACCCTGGAAGGGGACAGGAGGTTTGTTAAGGTGAGAATCACCTGCAGTGGAATATTCTGGTGCCGCTACCACTACCACTGCCACACCTGCCATTGGCACAGACTTTGAAAGGGCACATGGAGAAATCACGTCTCACTGACAAAGATCTTCTGATATTAACTGTGAAAGTGAAGAGTTGCTCAGTTGTGTCTGACTCTTTGCGACCCCATGGACTGAATTCTCCAGGCCAGAAACTGGAGTAGATAGCCTTTCCCTTCTCCAGGGGATCTTCCTAACTCAGGGATCGAACCCAGGTCTCCCACATTGCAGGAGGATTCTTTACCAACTGAACTATCAGGGAAGCCCAATATTAACTAAGAGCTCTTAACAAATCCCTTTAAGAGAAACACAGGTCCATATCTATTGCCAGACCTCAGCCTGCACCGCTCCTCGGGCCTCACTTTGCCTGCACTGCTAGTGAAGCACACAGCACATAGGAACATGGTTAAATGTCCTCAGACATCTAGACTTTCCTAAACTCATCCAGATTTCAAAAATGCTTCCTACTTTCCCCATCACTAACAAAAATACATCACAAATTCCAGCAGATCAGTAGTTTCAAAAACTGCTTGCTTCAAGCTGGCATGTGATACTTACAAAAAAGACAAAATTTGACACTAACACAGAAACAAAAGGAAAAGAAAAAAGAAAAAATATTTTTGAGCAAAAAATTGAAAATACTCAAGAAATATCCCCAATTTAGTCTGTTGGGCCGCTATAACAAATTGCCATGTACAGGGTGTCTTACAAACAACAGAGCTTTATTTCTCACAGTCCTAAGGGTCAGCGTCTAAGAGCAAGGCACTAGCATGGTGGTGCGCAGCTGATGCATTCTCACTGGGTCCTCACGTGGTAGAAGCAGGCAGGGTTCTCTCTGGAGCCCCTGGGATAAAGGCACTAATCTCTCTCTGATCACCTCACAAAGGCCCCACCCCCTAACATTGCCACTTGGGGGTTAGGATTTCAACATACAAATTTGGGGGAACACATTCATTCAGATAACAGTCCCATATAGGGAACTGCCTGGTGGGCTAGTGGTTAGGACTCCAAGCTTTCACTGCAGAAGGCCGACGTTCTATCCCTGGTCAAGAAACTAAGATCCCATAAACTGCACTGCATGGCCAAATCAAACAAAGAAACACCACAGTCCCATATACTTGCTACATTATCTATGTATACTATTGGGTCTGAATTCAGAAGGCTTATTCCAAAGATGGACCATCGAGACCATATAAAGCCATCCCCTAATTCTGGCAGCAGAGAAAAGCGAGAAAAGAGGAAGGACCCGGAAAAAGGAGATACCATACATCAGCAAGTACAGACTTTCTGTACGGATTGACTTGGCTTCCAACTTACAGTAGTTTGAAATCTGTTCAAAGTAATAACATTTTATTCTAGTGCCCAGTCAAGTATAAAGCAAAAGAGGAAATATAAATGGCTACACGCATGGAAAATGTCCAACCTCACCAGTAATCAGAGAAATTAAAAACAATTAAGGTTGTTCTCATTAATTAAATTATAATTACGAATGCAGAAAAGGATGTCGTTAAGCAGACACTTTCATAGACTACTGCTGGGAGCATATATTGGCATATCCCCTTTTGGTAATAACCATCAAGAAATTGAAAAGGTTTCATATTGTTTGATCCAGTAATTCCATTCTAGGAAATCTACCCTATGGAAATATGAAATACGGAAAAGCAATTAGACGAAAACCGTTCAACATCATACTTTTATCATGGCAAATAAATGGAAATATACTGAACTGCACGACAGAAGGAGTTGGTAATCTATAGCACATTATTCAGATAGAATAGTATAATATCATAGTCGTTAAAGACTAAATTCTTATATTCAAGAATTATAGTGAGCATCATAACAGGAAATACAGTGAGAAAAAGAAATGTGAAGAAACTAAAATTTTTTTAAATTCTGGAAAACAGGCTGAAATGGAAACAGTGTCTAAGTCAATATAATTTGCAGAGTGATTCACAGGACAGCAGCAGTCTGTGAACTGTATGTTACCCTATCAGGAAAATAATTTTAGACAGCATTTGGAAACTTTTAGCAATTTAGTATTTCTGCGACATCCAAGCACATGTCTCATGGAACTGTGAGTTGAACAGGGTGCAGACCAGCTTGGATGCTGTCAAACTGGGATGGAAGTCCCAGGTTACAAAGCTGCACAGTGGTGACACACGGCGGGACATTACAGTCCACAGTGGACTGGAAATACGAAGAGCTGGCCCTTCATGAGGACCACTGTCTAGCCGATGGCACTGTAGACAATGCAGTCTTCCTCTTTTCTATTTTTCAAAATTCTTATAATGGTATATTGCTATTATAAGAAAAAAAACAGGGTTTATTTTTTAAATGCAAGTAAAAGGAGGAAAATAAATGTCACTTAACTGTTATAACTTTCAAAAACTTTCCTACAGAAATAAACACATAGTGGGAGGCAGGAAGACACAGTGGTTAGAAAGATAAGACTTTAGAGCTGACAGTCTGGGTTTGAACCCTGGATCCACTACTCCATTATTTACCAGCCATGGGCTAGTAGCTCAACCTCTCCATGCCTCGGTTTATTCATGCATAAAATGGGGATAATAATAGAACCTATCTCACGGTGACTCATGGGGTTTGGCAGAATTAAATGAGTCAACCCACACAAGACCCTGGAACATAATAAGCTCTATATAAATGTTCACTCTTATTATTACAAATCATAGGCAGGGATGACAGCTACAGCCAAAACATATTTCCCAATGTTTTATTTGCAAAATGGGTCAAGAGGAACAGTAGAAATAGTAGTAATAACAACAGCTAATATTAAGTGCTTGTGTGCCAGGTCCCAAGCTAAGTTTATGACATGAATCAGCTTATTCATTATTAGAGATTATTCATTATTAGAGATTATTCACATTAGAGATTGGTACTAAGTTCATCCCGTCCTTTCTGCAGAGGGGAAAACTGAGGTTCAGAGAAATAAAATGACTTGCCCAGGGTCACCAAGCTCATAGGTGTGTCTCCTTCTAGGGCACTGAGCTGGGCACAGGAGGACAGGGGTCCCTAGAGGCTAGACTGAGAGCCCTTTGAGAGCAGAAACACACTGTCTTGTTCCCAGGGGGAGCCAGGGTCACCAGCCTATTCAAGGACCAGGCCACAAGAAAAATCCAAGACTCGTTTGCAGCCCCCTCACTGGGCCCCCCTCAGCCAGGCCGGCCACCAGTGGCCGTGCTCCACAACCTGGTCCGGGTATGCTCTTGGGGAGTGACCTCAGCCCTGAGGAAGGCAGCTGTTGCAATGTGATGGGAGGATGCAGAGACTCGTGAGTCATTTCACTCCCCCTCCTTGCTGTGGTCCTGGATACAGTTTATTACACTGGGCTTTCTGCTCCTGGTTGGCTGGGGGTTGGTGGACCGGTCATCCCTAAAAGGAAATCAATCTGTTAGCTGGTCCCATCTCTTCCTGCCATAGGGGCTGGAGGCAGAAGGACAGACACTGGGAGGACCCAGCTGTTTCTGGGTCTGGAGGGATTCAAGGAGGCTTGTGGGATGCTCAGCAAGACCCTGGCTTCAGCCATCCACTGGGGGATGTTCTCCTGTAATTTTCTCCACCAATGAGAAATCTGGGCCCTCTGCAACATAGAGCATCCATTCCAGAAGAATGTGAAATCTCTACATATTTATCCTGAAAGTTGAAGGGAGAAAACAAAAACCCTTCCCTCAGAGAACAGGGATAGGGGGCCCTGGGAGTAGACAGTTAAGAATGTACAGAATTTTGCCTTGAAATCCAGGACATTCTATCTATACCAGAAGTCTGAGAGCTAAAATTGTATGGCCAAGGAAAAGCATTTCCAATAAAACTACAGTTCAGAACAACTTTTGTTTTTCTTCCCAAGTATTTCCTTTTTAGTGAGCAATTTGGTAATAACCAACAAAATTCAAACAGAACAAATTTTTGACTCAGCAATTTCACCTCTAAGAATTTACTCTACAAATAAACAGATACAGAATGTTTGCATTTGCAAGCCTATACAATGCAGCATTTGGAGTAGCAAAATACTACAAAAAAAGTTAAATGTCCTTTGATAGGGAACTGCTTAAATGTTAACAGTGGCACATCCAGACAGTGCATAAAAATGTTCATTAAAAAATAATAAATCCATATGTGAAAGATACTCAAGACAAATGAGTATGTGAAAAGTATACACTGCTGAATGCTCTTTTGGAGAAGGCAATGGCACCCCACTCCAGTACTCTTGCCTGGAAAATCCCATGGATGGAGGAGCCTGGTAGGCTATAGTCCATGGGGTCGCTAAGAGTTGGACACGACTGAGCGACTTCACTTTCACTTTTACTTTCATGCACTGGAGAAGGAAATGGCAACCCACTCCAGTGTTCTTGCCTGGAGAATCCCAGGGAGGGGGGAGCCTGGTGGGCTGCCGTCTATGGGGTGGCAAAGAGTCGGCCACGACTGAAGCGACTTAGCAGGAGCAGCAGGGTCTGAATGCTCTTTCCAGCTATTCCAGAGAGAGTATAAACATATGCTTTATAAGAGAATACTTGACACCACACTACCATCATCAGATACACTATTATCTTGAAAGCCTGAGAGCTGAAAAAGAAATGGGCCCTTCCTTACTTTTCAGTTCATATATTTCTTGCCTCTCTGAATTTTTTTTATCATAAATATCTTTAGTTTAATAAAAACAGAAGCAATAATATCATCTGGCCATACATATGAGGTAAGTTCCATGGGAGACAAGACACAGCTATCCCTACGGCCTTGACAGTGTCTGCCAGGGACTCATATATATGGAATGCCCCCTGAGCGTCAGGGCCCACTTTAAACACTTTGCAAGTACCAGTTCGTTTAACCCTCATGACACCTCTGTGAAGTGGGTACTAGTAACATCCCATTTCACAGATGAGGAAACTGGGGCTCAGACAGACTCCTTGGTCACACACCCAGTGTGTAGTAGGACAAGGGAGTCTGGTAGGCTCTAGAGCCAGAAACCTCCCGACTGGGATGCCTCTTAATAAATGTTTGTTGAACAAATAAATGGACAAAAAAGAAAAGCTGCCTTTAAGGCCAGAGAAACTGTAAATCATTAGCCACTTACTATTGATACTTTATTCATCACTGTTAATTATTATTATTGGGGAAAGAAGAACTATTCAGAAAAGTGAAAGTTGCTCAGTTGTGTCTGACTCTTTGCAACCCCATGACTATAATTCAGTCCATGCAATTCCATGGACTGGAATTCTTTGACAAGAATATTGGAGTGGGTAGCCATTCCCTTTCTCCAGGGGATCTTCCCAACCTAGGGATCAAATCTGGGTCTCCCACACTGCAGGAGGATTCTTTACCATCTGAGCCACGGAAGCTATGCAGAAAAAGCCAGTTGTTTTAGAGTGGTGATGCACTGAATTTGAATATGAAGAAACAAATTATGCTCCCTGCTCTACCACCTAGCAGCTGAGAGACCTTGGACAAGTCACTTCACCTCTCTGAGCCTCAGTTTCCCCACCTGTAAAACGTACCTGACAGGATCTCCTAGGGTTACTGCAACATCATACATGAAAGCCCCTCTGTGCTGGACATACCTTGGATACGTGAAAAAATAGGAAAAGATGTTGAGGATGGAATAAATTATGCTCAGAGCACCGTCAAGCCGACCTTCATCTTCTTCAACCTGCTAAGTTTTTTAAGTGAGCTAAAAACTTATTCATATATACACCAATGATCTGAGGAGAAAATCAGGGTTTTAATTGTTCTGGTCCTGCCTCTAGAATATTGATTTAGGACATTTAATACCATCTCCAAATGCCAGGCTTAATTTGCATCAAGTTGGAAGCCGGGTTGCTAAGCGGTAGATGTTGATTCTGGGCAGGGGCTTGGGAAAGCCAGCAGCCCGCCTTCCTGCTGGCCCACGGCCAGCCCAGGGCTGGCTTCACCTGGGACTCCGGAGAACGGGCCGGCTGAGGAGGCCGCGTCTTTGATGGATTTTCACCGTTTAATTAAAGTGCAGCTGGGGCCTGGGGCCGAGCTGTACCTTTCAGCAAGATATTTATCACGGGCTGCACAAGAAGCCAGGGTATTTGAGGCCATTTGGCCAGGGCAGAGCCTGACTTTGACCTGGACTCTCCTCGTTCAGGAAGCCTGTGCTCCTGCCTTTTGGAGGCCCTGGGGCTCATTTTCAGAAGTTCCATTCTCCAAACACTAAACCCTGCCTCCAGGTGTATCTCAAACCACAATTCCAACACCAGCCAATGGCTCCCAGGGCCCTGGAAGGCCTGCTCCACAAAACATCCCAGGCTGCTCAGCTGGGCTTCAGCAAACTTGTTTAGTGCTCTGAGCTCACCCTCAGCACTTCGTTTACCATCCAGGGGGCTGCGGAAAGTCCATTCATTAAAGTCTGATTCAAAGTCTTTTTTATATAATTATTATGGAAAATTTCAAATAGACTCCAAAATGAGAGACTAGTACCACCATCCTCCATGGACTCATCACCCTCCTACAACTGGCAACCCATGGTCACTTCTCCAACAACACTGTATGATTTGAAGCAAATCCTAGACATTTGATCATGTTGTCCATAAACATTCAGGATGTATTTTGAAAATATAAGGAAAGAGTTTTTTTCTTTTTTAATATAGCCATCCTACAAATTAACAATGGTTCCTTAGTATCATCACATCCCCAGTGTTTACATTTTCCCCACTGTCTCATAAATGACTTAGAAAGTTTGGATCTTAGAGGCAAGATCCAAACAAGGTTCTGGCTGGGGTCTGAATGGGACCTGGAGTGTGTCTGGCTTTCTCATTTTGTCTTCCCTTCAGCCCCCACTTTGTACCATGGGGTTCTGTGTCAGGGCCTTTCGGAGCCCAGAGACACTGCTTACTTATGTGGCCTAGGACACATAACTAGCTTCCTTGCCTGGAATCTCCTGGGTAACTGACGATTAAATAAAGCAGAACAGGCAAAATGCATAGAGCCATGTCTGGAACAGAGCAAACACTGAATATCTGTTCTCATGGTTATTGTCTTCTGAAGATAGCAACTTTGACAGAATCCCCAAGCACAGCAACCAGGCAGCCACACACAGTTACAGGTGGGAAGAAAACTGGTGCAGGCCCCTGCACTGTTCTCAGGCTTTGAGCCACTGCTCACAGTGAGGAGGTAGAATGTGCTGATGCAGAGTCAGTCTTTGGCCCCAAACTGCCAGGGTCCGAATCTCATGTCTTCCACTTGCTAGCAATGGCAAAATGACGGATACACTTGCCAAAGCTCATTTCCTTTCCCTCCGGGCAGACAACTCAACTGTTTCGTGGCCTCTCTCACATGGAGGTATGGCCCATAACTGAGTTCTGGCCAGTGGTAAGTGGACAGAAGTGATCACGTAGGTGTCTGATCCGTAAAAACCTCCCACTGCAGTCCTGTTCTCTCTCTCACCAACTGGTGAGTGATGAGGATTCAAAGAACCTGGAGGAGACAGAGCCATAGAGGTAAGGGGGCTGGGATCACTGAATGACCGTGCGGAGGGCAGTTCTATCAAGAGCGCTGCCATTGGGTTCTGCTATAAACAAGAAATACATTTTTACAATGTTAAGCTTCTGAGAAATGGGGGCTTATCTATTACAGTTGCTAGTGGCAATGGCACCCCACTCCAGTACTCTTGCCTGGAAAATCTCATGGACGGAGGAGCCTGGTCAGCTGCAGTCCATGGGGTCCCTAAGAGTCAGACACGACTGAGTGACTTCACTTTCACTTTTCACTTTCATGCATTGGAGAAGGAAATGACAACCCACTCTGGTGTTTTTACCTGGAGAAACCCAGGGACGGGGGAGACTGGTGGGCTGCCGTCTCTGGGGTCGCACAGAGTTAGCCACGACTGACGCGACTTAGCAGCAGCAGCAGCAGTGTTACCTTAAGTACTACACTAGCCTTGGCCATGAGCAAGTTACCTGGCCTATCTGTCCCTTACTTTCCACATCAGTAAACGGGCAAAGATGCTAATAATACCTGTTTCATAGCATTGTTACGAAGATCAAATAAGCTAATATACGTAAAGCAGCTACTGCATTCTCTGGCCCATAACAGCACAAAGCTCTTATGTAACTGTTGTCATTGTTATGTTAATATTATTATCATTATTAAAAAGTAATATTGTAATACCAAGAATTTCCACATTTCACTTAAATGGACATGTTCTAAACCTTTGCTGGTTTTCTGGCAAATTTTTTCTTTAACAATTTGGGGCTAAAATTGTATTCCAGCCAAACAATTTCTCATTTAATAATGCAAATCAGTGGTGTAATAGGATGATGACAATTTGCTTTACAGGAAATAGTTCAGGAATACAGTCATTCTGCAAAATGAAGAGGCACCTAGTACAAGGTGCGGCATGTCTCCTGGGCTCCCAGCCAACATCTGAAACATGGGAGGGTGAGACTTAGCCAGGCTTCCCCTTTCTCCACAAGCAGGCAGAACTCCCATCCTGCTCAGGACAAAGGAGATGTGCATTGAGCTCCATGGAATTTTAAAAGGTCTAACTGCCCAAGGTGAAGGTGAAGGTGAAGTCGCTCAGTCGTGTCCAACTCTTTGCGACCCCGTGGACTGTAACCTACTAGGATTCTCCGTCCATGAGATTCTCCAGGCAAGAATACTGGAGTGGATTGCCATTTCCTTCTCCAGGGGATCTTCCCAACCCAGGGATCAAACCCGGGTCTCCTGCATTGGAGGCAGACGCTTTAACCTCTGAGCCACCAGGGAAGCCCCAAAAGACCTACAAATGGCCAAAAAGCACATGGAAAGAGGCTCAACGTCTTTAGCCGTTAGGGAGATGCAAATAAAAGCCACAATGAGACCCACTTCACTGGAAGGGCTATGGTCTCAGATAACAACCAGGGCTGGCGAGGATGTGGAAGTATCAGATCCTTCATACACTGCTGGTGAACAGGTAAAGCGGTGCAACCTGGCAGTTCTTCAAAACAAGCATAGAGTCAGCATAAATGCCAGCAATGGCACTCCTAGGTATATACCCAAGAGAAGTGAAAACATGCCCACACAAAAACTTAATCTGAAAATTGACAGCTAGATTCTTCGTAATAGCCAAAAACTACAAACCATGCAAATGTCTATCAACTGATGGATGGATAAACAAAATGTAGTGTATCTATGTAATAGAAGATTTAGTCATAAAAAGGAATGAAGTGCTGATACAAGCTACAACATGGATGGACTTTGAAAATAAGTGAAAAAAGTCAATCACAAAAGACCGCATATCACAGAACTCCATTTATATGAAATGCCCTGAACAGGCAAATCTGGAGAGACAGAATATATTGATGGTTACCTGGGAGGAGGAGAATGGGGAGGAGAGGGGGAGAGATTGCTAACAGGTACAGGTTATCTTTTGGGGGTAGTGAGACTGTTCTAAACTGAACTGAACTGAATGTTCTAAAATTGTTTGTATCAATGGTTGTATAAGTTTGAATACACTAAAAACTACTGAGTTATACCACTTAAATGAGTTAATTGTATCTCAATAAAGCTGCAGTATTTTTTTGAAGTGCCCACTCTTTCACATAAACCAGGCCACCTCTCCTCTGGACTAGAGCTGTCATCAGAAACCAGAGCACTTTCTCACCTCATCAGAAGCCTTTGAGAATTACGTGCCCTGTGTTAAAATCCAGGTGCATCTCTGTGCACAGTTTACAATGCCATGACCCACACATGTTAATGAGCCTGAAGCTCAGGTGAGAGGTCACGGTAGCTTGGACAGTTACCAGCACATCCAGGTAGGAGATGCAATTGCCATCCACACTCCCCTGAAAACTGATGATCCAACACAGCTGTCCAACCCTAGTGATACAAGCGTGGTGTGTTTGAGGTTTGATTTGTTTGGTTTTCCGGTTTCTTTCCATTTAAGAACATAAGCAAGACCATGAATCACACTTCCAAGAACCAGAAATACTGAAAGGGCTAGGTAGCTGGGAGCCCAAATTACTTAAATTGATGTCGTATCATCTGAAAAGCTGACGTTCAAGCCTCATAAACTGAACGACAATTGCTATCTATCTAATTCATGGCCCTGGACTCCTGTTTCCCACCGGCTCCAACACCAATTTAAGCAATTCTGAACTCTGATCTCCACAGCAGAATGTCTCAGATTTATTGAAGTGTCAGGTCCCAATTGTGCTAACATCCAACCCTGGCAGGGCCATTACAAGGTGTGAAATCTGGGTGCCCCTCACCCCAGCCAAGTTCAGCACAGCAACAATCAGAAGGAATCAACCTGCCTCTCCCGACCATCATGGGAGCCTTGTAATTTACCATAATGACAGGCGTGGAGGAAAAGCAGGCGAAGGGATCGTGCTGTTCTCCAGGCACTTGGACATGCACTGGAGGGGCTGCTGAGCCTCGCCACCCTCAGCCAAGAGGCAGCTGCTGCTCCTTGCAAGGGGCTACTTCGGGACTTGCCTGTATCCTGAGTTGTTTAAGGTGGAATTGTGTTACCCTTCTTCTGTCAGTTCCAGCTGCCCCTGTTTCTCCCAACTGTCATCATTAACTAGCTGTCATCTGCAGCTCTACCCACCAGGGCTGGGAGCCCAGGATAGCTCAGCCTTATGTTAAGTCAGAAACCCCCTACCCTACTCTGGCAGGAAAGTTTATTTCCAAGCCTGGAGTCTAGGGGAGGTAAGTGAGGCAAAACCCAGGCGTCCTGTGAGCCTTGGCAGCCTCCCCCACCTACCTCTACTCTGGGGGAGGTGGTGAACCCTGAGTCCACACCAAGCATTAGACTGTCTCTGCTCTTTACCTCCCCAGCCAGGGTCCTGACTAGCCTGCTTAAGTTCTTCCTGGAGGAGGGCATGACAACCCACTCCAGTATTCTTCCCTGGAGAATCCCATGGACAGAGGAACCTGCTGCACTACAGTCCATGGGGTCACAAAGAGTCGGACTAACAAGTTCCTCCAGCTTCCATTGCCAAGACCCTGAATCGCAGACCTGATCTGGATGAGCCTCCCTAATTCAGGACTCAGACACCCAATGGATGCTAAGAATCTCTGTATCCTGCCACCTCGGTGCCCACCACAACAGACCAGGAGTGCCCTTGCCCCTGAAAGTGGGTGACCAGGCTTGCAGACCCTCTTCCTGAACTCCTCTCCCACTTACCCTCCCCATAGGAAGCATTTCCCTCCCAGCACGCCCTGTAGCCAAAGTCATGTTGGCCAACACAAAAACTGCTTTAGGAATAATGGTTTTGAATGAAAAGTCAATGTAACACTCCGATTGGCAGATTAACTGTTCTACCAATAAATGTTTCCTGGAATAACACAAGTGCAGGGCCTGCTCCATGAAACCTCTTAGGGTCATCGGGAGTCCTGCAACCTGAGTTTACGGCACTGAGGGAGCAGATAGAGGCTGGCAGCCTTGCTCATTTATCATCCAGCATCCTCATCCCCAGGAGACCTGCTGCATCATCCCTGGCTCCGTGGTGTTAGGTTGTATTTCACAGCATCAAGAGGGGAGTTGCCTTTGGATTTTAAAAGCGATAAGGGGATGAGTGAAGAAAATAGGATATGACTCAGTGATGAAATAAATGCCCGCAACACATCACTACTAAGGGAGGGTGCCTGCCTCCACAAGTGACTCCCAGAAATACCCCCTAGGGTGGTAGGTGTGATAATTACGTGCTCCAACTGGCTCCGATCCATTCTTAGGAGACGAAATGGGACACCTGACTACTGCCTTCTGTGCAGGTTGAGGACACAACCCCAGAGGCAACGGCCCAGCCCATTCTGTCAAAATCCAACCTGAAACTCAGAAGGCTCCCAAATCGCATCCTTTCTCTTGCCAGCCTATGGGTTTCTTCCTTTGGTGGTTGAAGCACTATATCTCCTAAGGGGTCCTTCAACCCCAACTCAAATCTGTCTGCGGTAGCATTCAGCCCACTGTCTTGAGTTCTTCCCATCTGTCTGTGGTCACCAAATTGGGGCGGGGAGGGGGGGTAAGTCCAAGAATTCAGAGATTAGAAGGTAAGAGGAAGTAATCAAGGGAAGGAGGGACTTCTTAAACCTCCACTGGGTCTCACAGAGGCCTGGGGAGACTCAGAGTAGGGTAGGAAGTGACAGCTCTGACTTGAAGGATGACTGTTCCCAAGGCAGCCCCTCCTTGGGTCGCGTTAGAAGGACGAGCACTGGGGCTGAGGGCCAGGCCACAAGAGCATAAAGAACGGCCACAAGAGACTGTTCTGACATGAAGACCTGCCTCTAGCGGAGCTTACCTTGTACATGTTAGTGGCCAGGCTGGGAATCTGTGCTCTCCTGACCCATTACTCTGCCACCCCACCCCACCCCACCCCACCCCATCGGTGACCAGTCCTCCCAGGACCAGAATATTTCAGCCTAACAATGTTGGTTTCACTTTCAAGCAAACTACCAGGAAGACCACCAGATCCAAAAGCAGTCATGTCACCTGGTTACCAATTATAAACTCTTGTTGGTAAGCAAGTCAACTGTTACCCTTTGACCCTGTAATTGTACTTCTGGGGCTCCAGGCAAAAAAATTATTCCAAATTTTTTTTAAAATTTATGCATTATTTCTAGAAAAATAAAAAAAGAGCACCAAAAGAAATGAGTAAATAAGAAATAGGACATTCACTATTATGAATGCATCCATCAGGGACCAGTCCTCCCAGGACCAGAATATTTCAGCCTAACAATGTTGGTTTCACTTTCAAGCAAACTACCAGGAAGACCACCAGATCCAAAAGCAGTCATGTCACCTGGTTACCAATTATAAACTCTTGTTGGTAAGCAAGTCAACTGTTACCCTTTGACCCTGTAATTGTACTTCTGGGGCTCCAGGCAAAAAAATTATTCCAAATTTTTTTTAAAATTTATGCATTATTTCTAGAAAAATAAAAAAAGAGCACCAAAAGAAATGAGTAAATAAGCAATAGGACATTCACTATTATGAATGCAATATTAGGCACCAATAAAAAGCATGTTTAATAAAATCTAATAAGATGAAAAATATTTATAATAAATAAAAATAAAGATACAGAATTTTTATCTATATAATAAAGATGGTATGGGCTTTCATGGCGTCACAAGAGAGTCAGACACGACTGAGTGACTAAACAACAGAAATGGCACAGTTACAATTATAAAAAAGAAAAAATTTATAAAGAAAAAAATAGAAAAAATAAACCAAAATCCTAATAATGATTGCTTTTGAGAATTAGAACACTGCATGATTGTTTTCTCTATTTTCCCATAAATCCCATAAGCACAGGTTTTATAATGGAGAAGAAAAAAAGTAACTTTTATTTAAAAAGTCAGGAGCTAAGTAATTTGGTTTCTTTTCCCTTTCCCCAAGAGAGTATGTGGTAGTTAAGGACATTTCAGTTTAATATCTGTTTAATATCAGTTTAAACTGATTAAGCTCACTGCTTCTTCCATCCATGGCCTAGCCATTTCCCTAAGGCTGGTTTGAAGGAAAGCCAATGACACTAGTCACAAGTGGGTTTCTCTAAGACTGCAGCAGGCGGGTATGTTCAGAGAAAACAGAATTATCACTTAGAAATGCTAATAGAGCCAGATTTCAAACGAGTGCAAGAGTGATCACACACTACGCAGACAGCTGTCCCAGGCCTGAACAAGGTGGCAACGACCGTGGTCGAGAGTGAGGCTGGGCTCAGGAGGTTCCTTCTCCTAGTGTGCTGGAGTCGGGGGAGCTGTCGTGCTGGAGCTCCCTTGCTGAGAAGCAGTGATAGAGGCAGGGCCCTGGCTGATTTTCAGATTTCCTAAGTTCTCACTTAGTGAGTCAGTGAAGCCAGAAGGGACAAACAGGGTGAGGGCACGAGGCTGACTTGGGGGAATGAAAGGGATTCTGAATCTCTCTTGCAAGAGCTTCCGTCTGAACATTGCTCTCATCTCCCCAAACTGCACACAGGCTATTTCTCTTCTGTTCTTTCTTCCTTTAAGCACTTTAACACGCACATGTGAAATGTCATTTCCACAAAGCAAGCTTTTCTGTATGAAAACAAAGAACACTAGCCTGTCACCACCCTTGACCAGTGGGCCTCCTCTGAGGCTCCCTGCTACCACTGACCCATCCATGCCCACTGGTTCTAGGACCCACTCCTCCAGTCTCAGGGGCCTTTGTGTGTTTGTGAAATAACAGAGCTAAGTGATGTCTTCCCACAAAAGGGTAAAGAGATTCCTGAGGGGAGGGATGAGGCTGTTTTCTAAGCTCCCTCCCCCTGGCCCCTGCCTACCCCCCAACACAGGGCAAGAAGTAAAGGCCTGGGTGGAATCAGCACCAGAAGAGTCATCAAAGCTTAGGGCAGAGTTCAAAGTAACCTTGGCATCTTATTCCTGCTGACAGTTCAGGTAGTTAGCACGGTTTTACAGAGTGCCTGTTAAGTGCCAATGCTGTGTCGGGCACATGGGGTACAATATGAGCAACATAAACAACGCCTGCCCTCTGGAGTCTGCAGAGAAGACAGAAAAGAAAGAATGAGGTCACCTTGTCCTTCGGGCCTGGTCCTCGGGGGAAAAGGCCCTCATCTGGGCTTCCCACTGACTGCAAAGCTACAGAACATATTGAACATGTAACAGAACATTTACATTTTTAAAGGATTTTACTTTTATTTTGTAACATACTTTTGAAGTCTTTTATTATTAAAACTGTCATAACTTTCCCCAACTGTGTTCTTTTTTCCATGACAGTGAGTCACTTACAAATGTTTACAGGAGTTCATCTCTCCTCCTGCACTAATGGCTAAAACAAAATTATGAACTGTGCTTGTTAACCAAATGGAGATATTCCCTGAGACAAGGAGACAGATTCCTAATATGGAGGTGTCCTTGGGCTGCGGCCCACTTATCCTGGTTTCCATCTCCTCCTCCCGACACAGAGGTGCCTTCATTAGTGGAGGCAAGAAAGAGGTCTTTGTGATGATGTCACTCTCAGACCACCCGACATAGACAATAAAACTGAATTTGAGAGAAGCCTGGTGAAATGAGAGCTCAGAAGTCATCAAATACCAGACCTGCAAGGGGCCCAAAAGGTTACTTAGCCTAATTACTTATGTTAGAAATGAGCAAAGGGGAAGAGACTTGTCTAAAATTACACAGCCAGTTAGTGGTGGGCTATTTTCACCAAGAAAATAGGGAGAAATTCATTCCACAGAAATTGCAATATCATTATGTGTTAAATGCTCTAGCAGGCAGGACGGGCACAGGAGCACTCTCATCATAGTGTGACACGCACAGCCACAAAGGCGGCAATGCAGCATGCCACAGTACACAGGCAAGGTCGTATGGAGTCACAGGGAAGGAAGTATCTCACTCTTCCTATCACATCTATAGCGGGCCTCAAGCAGGATGGGATACCTGAGTTGGGTCTCAACGATTGACTAGGAAATTGTTGCATAGAGAAGGGAAGAAGGTCATTCCAGAAACATGGAACAGCATGTATAAAGGTGAAAACACGTGAAAGAACATGGTGTGTTTGGGGGATGAAGAGCAATTTCATATGGCTAAAACGGAAACTTCCTGAAAAGGAAATGAAGACTAAGACAAAGAGGGTAGACCACAGAGCAACTGTGAAGGACTTAATGCCGTGCTAAGGACTGTGTTGGGGAGATTTTATCTTTGTGCTTAAAAATAAAACAACACATCAGCAAAAGGATGACGCGTGGATTGAACGAAAAAGGACCAGAGACAGGGAGACTAGCGGGGTGGATATGGCAATACTTTAGGTGGAAACTAAAGATGCTCAAGTTTAACAACATATGCAATCCCGAAGAAGACAATGAGGTCTGAATTAAAACAGCAATATTTAGCTGGCAGAATCAGTAGGATTTCATGAGAGATGATTGGATGTGGGGATGAGACAGAGCAGAGGCAGGTGAGCGACTGACCGCCATGGCCGTGTCCAGCCTCCATCTGAGTCTGCACAGCCCCAGTACGATGGAATCTCATGCTTTATGAGTGACTGGAAAAGGACAAAAAAGACTATTTGGTGACATAAGTATGTGAAATCCATAATTTATGAAATTATGAATTATGAAAAATATGAATTAATATTATGAAATGTGAAACTTCAATGTCCATAACTATATTTCTATTGAAACACACCACACTTGTTCATTTGCTTATCATCTGTGGCCTCAAAGGCAGAGCTGAATAGAGGCCAGAGGGCCAGCAACCTCTAAAATATTTACCATCTGCCTCTAAAAAAAAAAAAAAAAAGATGCTGACCTCTGAAACAGAGGATGACTGCAACATTTCCACCTCAGCTGGTAGAATGATGAAAGAGAAGCAGCAGATGTGGGCAAGGGGAACACACAACAATTCCATCATGGGCATGCCGAGTCTGAGCATCCCAGACACATCCAGGAGACAGCGGAAAGATGAATCTGGATATGGATGAAAGATCTGGAGTGGAAATGTGGATTGGGAACCATCAATTGGCAGGTAGTTGCCAAAACCACGGGATTAGGTAAGAGAATCCATGGAGGGAAAACAGAAAGAAAGGGCAAAGCAGCTCCCCTGGGAAATGCTACTGAGAGGGAAACAAATCCTGGAAGCCTGAAAAGGAGTCCAAAACATAAAATAAAAGCACAGGGAACAATTCATTGTGGATAAGATCAAGTAGGAGAGAATTTTAAGGGAAAGAAGAAGCTGAATAATACGAATGCCACCAAGAGCGCAAGTAGAATGAGGACTGACGAGGAGGCAGTGGGTTCTGGAGACATTAGTCAGTGAAGTGTTCAATTCAGTCGCTCAGTCGTGTCTGACTGCTTGCAACCTAGTGGACAATAGCACAGGCTTCCCTGTCCATCACCAACTCCTGGAGCTTGCTCAAACTCACGTCCATCAAGTCGGTGATGCCATCCAACCATCTCATCCTCTATCATCCCCCTCTCCTCCCACCCTCACTCTCTCCCAGCATCAGGGTCTTTTCCAATGAGTCAGTTCTTTGCATCAGGTGGCCAGAGTATTGGAGTTTCAGCTTCAGCACCAGTCCTTCCAATGAATATTCAGGACTGGTTCCTTTAGGATGGACTGGTTTGATCTCCTTGGAGTCCAAGGGACTTTCAAGAGTCTTCTCCAACACCACAGTTCAAAAGCATCAACTCAGTGAAGTGTAAATCATGGAAATAAATTCTCCAATCGACTTCTAGGAGTCCTCGCCTTCCCAGTTTCCCTCCTATCATGCTGGCCACTCCTTTCCAGCCTCTCTCGCTGGTTCCTCTGCATTTCCCATCTTCTACACTGTTGGAGAGTCCTTAGACCTCTTGTATGTCCCATGCTTCTTTGATGATCCCACTCAGTCTCCTGGCTTTAAATACACCTACACAGAGTATCTCCAGCCCAATCCCTCTCCAGACTAGACTCCCAAAACCAGCTGTGAACTCAATATGGCCTTTGGGAAATCCAAGAGGCACCTCAAATTAAATGGATCCAACACAGAGTCCTGCCCTTTCTTTCCAAACCAGCTCTTCCTGTAGAATTCTCCAACTCAGCTAAGTCAGTTCCACCTTTCCAGTTGTTCAACCTCAAACCCTGGAGTCATCTTGATTCTACTCTCTCATCTTCCTTCCAGTATTTCAATAAATCCTATCCACTATATCTTCAAACTATATCCAGAATTGAATGATCACCCCTCCACTGCTACCACTCAGCACCAGACCACCACATCTTAGCTGGATCATTACAGTGGCCTCATGGATCATCTCCCTGCGCCATACTGCCCCCTTAGCCACTTATCACCATCAGAGCCATCTTGTTAAAACAGAAGCATGCTATTCCTCAGCACAAAAATCTCTAAGACCTTCCCATGTCACTGTGAGTAAAGGCCTCCAGGACCCTACCCAGCCCCTCACTCTAAGTACCCCTGAGACCTCCCCACCTTCCACAGTTGTCCTCAACACACCAGGCCCACTGCCATCTCAGGGTCTTGGCATCAGCCATTCCCTCACCTGCAGTGCTCTTCTCCAAGATACACATACGGCTCTCACTCACTTCTTCAGGACTTCACCCGAGTAAACCCTTCTTGGTGAGGCCTTCTCTAGCCACCCTACTTAAAACTGCCAACCATCCCCCCTCCCTCACCCCACAGGACTCCATCTCCCCTTTCCCTGCTTTATTTTGCTCTATGGCACTAATCACCATTATAATATAGCACACAAATTTTATCCACTCACTGTCTTGTTTGTGATCTGTCTTCCCTATTAGAAGGCAAGCTTGTGAGGGCAGGGATTTTTGTGTGTTCTTTCCCTGCCATACCCCAGTACCTAGCACAATGCCTGGCACACGGTAGGCAACTCAATATATAAATCGTGAAAGAATGGGTATAGGGCACCGGGAAGTGACTAGGAGCTAAGAAAGGGGGAGCCGGTACAGATGGCTCTTCCAAGGCCTCTGCTGAGCAGCTTAAGAGGAAACCAGCATCGGGAGACTGTCTACAAATGGCAAAGACTCGAGCACACTTGCAGATGTTGGGGGGATTAAGCAGCATGAAAAAGACTGGGGGTATGAGAAAAAGGGTATGGCTACACTGAGTCTGGGAAGAATGAAAATGAAGGGCCTCTTGAGCAAGGGAAGAAGGGATCTCCTTGGAAAGGACTAAGACAGGAGGGAACAGGAAAGGAAAGGTTTAGATATAGATGAGACGGGGGGGTAGGGGTGCGAAGAAAATTCAAAAAGTTCTGGCACTTAATTTTTTTCCTCAAGGGGCATTAGCTATTATTTACCACTATTTTCCTAAGAGTGGTGTCAGAGGGGAAATTCGCAAGCACAGTGCCTGTTTGTCTTACCAGAAAGGTGCAAGTTACACGGGCGCATGCAATGCAGAGAGCTTTCTGTAATACTCTGGGAAAATGGCAAAGCAATGCTAACATAGCTCCTTAACAAAAATTGTGGACAAAAGGGGTGTGTCTAGATCTGGCACTGGATTTTCTGTCTCAAAGTCTGGGGAAGAGACTGAGTGACAAGGGTTTAAACAGGTCTGTTGGAAAATGAGGATGCAAGCTGACTAGGACAGAAGGGTTGCTCAGCAATACTGAGACTTCATCTCAGGCTAGAAACCAAACATCTACTTCCCCAGTTACACTGGACAGCCTATGGGAGCCAAAGTGGTACAGTTTGGGCATCAGACAAAATATAAAAACTCTAAGGATAATAAGTAAGTAGATAAAATAAAGGAATAACCATTGCTGCGGGACTAATTTAGGGCACCTTCAGCTGGCAGATGCCATTCAGGATGGTGTTCTTGGAAAGAGCAAGTCTTGAAGACAGATCTGGAGGAAGGAAGGTGAATAGTGACCCTCTGGCAAGTAGACTCTGAAAGGCGAACCTAAGAACCTACACAGAAGGTTCTTTACCACATTAGTTTTAAAATCGCAACTAATTCGTTCCTGTGTTTCCTGTAGGGACTCTGACTGAAACTGAAAAGACCGGAAACCAGAGGGCCATGAAGTTCATCTGCAAGAACCAGCTACAGGAAAAGAAGATGTTTGGAAGGGTCAAGGGACTCCACAAAGCAGGTCCACTTCCAGAAAGTGAAGAGCCGCCATCCCACTCCTCCTAGCTGCGTGAACAGAACAGTAGCAGATACAGAGAAACCAACTTTGAGCTCAATATAAAGAAAACTTTTCCAAAGAGTGTTGGCAAAGTGGGGTGAGCACTTCTGATAGCTCAAGAGCTTCAGTAACTTGGTTGCCCAGTTCAAGCTGGAGGGCCCATACTGAGAACACCATAGGAAAGTTACAGCGGTAGCCTAGAAAAACACTCCCGAAGCCACAATATATGTGGCTCACGGGTAAAGAATCAGTCTGGCAAGGCAGAAGACACAGGTTCGATCCCTGGGTCGGGAAGATCCCTTGGAGAAGGAAATGGCAACCCACTCCAGTATTCTTGCTTGGGAAATCCCATGGACAGAGGAGCCTCGCAGGCTATAGCCCATGGGGTCACGAAGTCAGACACAACTTAGCAACTATACAACAACAAAAGAACACAATTCCACAATGGTTAACCAAAGTAACCACACTTTGGAGGAAACATTTTTAGGGATGTGTTTTGCCGCTTCTCAGTTCAATATAGAGAATCAGAAGTCTAGTTCTCTGTGTCATGTTTGATAATTCTCCACTGAGTTTTCATTTAAGATAAGTCAGGAATATGAAACTTACTTTGCATATCACCATCACCTTTAAAAGGTTTATTCCCAAACCACAGAGGAGTCTGGGAAAAAAATTTTTTTAACTAAGCAACTTCTACCTACACTTCATTGCTCAAAACAACTTTCAGGGTGCTACATATAACAAATATTGGAGAGGATGTGAAGAAAAGGGAACCCTCGTACACTGCTGGTGGCCACGTAAATTGGTTCGGCCACTTTAGAAAACAGCACGGCAGAGGTTAAGATGCTAAGGCAGAACTGGCCCAGCAGGGCTTCTTTGTCCAAGGCATTTCCCAGGCAAGAATAATGGAGTGAGTTGCCATTTCCTCCTCCAGGGGATCTTCCCTACACTGCATCTCCTGCATTGGAAGGTGGATTCTTTACCAATGAACCACCTGGGAAGCCCTAAAGAGGGAAGGAGAAAGGACAAATAAGAGGTATGGGATTAACAGATACAAACAATTACATATAGACAAGCAACAAAGATATACTGTATGAAAGTGAAGTGGCTCAGTCCTGTCCGACTCTTTGCGACCCCATGGACTGTAGCCTACCAGCCTCCTCTGTCCATGGGATTTTCCAGGCAATAGTACTGGAGTGGATTGCCATTTCCTTCTCCAGGGGATCTTCCCGACCCAAGGACTGAACCTGGGTCTCCCACACTGTAGACAGACACTTAACCATCTGAGCCACCAGGGAAGTCCTGATATATTGTATAGCACTGGGAAATATACCTACTACTTGAAGCAACTTATAACGGAATATAATCTGCAGAAATACTTAATCACTATCCTGTACACCTGAAACTAACACAGTACTGTAATCAACTATACTTCAATTAAGAAAAAAAACAGGATGTAAAATCTGCCCACGGGACAAAATATTTTACATGTAAACTGTCCTGGAAAAAAAGTAAGTTCTCCTCAATTCACCCTGATGGGAAAAAGGAAATAGTTTTTGCAAGAGGCCTGAACTCTGGAGTTCACAGAAGGGTCAGAGCCCAGGATGCTACAGTGTGTGTGTGTGTCTAATCGACGCTTCCTCCTAGGGTGCGAGTTTATCATTTTTCACAAGGTGGGACCACTGAAGACTGCCGCTGCTCCACTCATTCATTCAGCAAACATTTGGTGTTGATCTACACATTTACAGAGCCCGGCTTAGCTCTGGGGACGGACAAGAGCTCCAGGAGGCCAAGGCCGCAACCGCATACTAGGAAACGATCTGATTTCAAAGACCAATGAAGGCAAAAGGTGAGAGTGACGGCGCCCAGAAAAGTTTCAGCAGAAACTTGGGAACTTCCAGCCTTCGGCGCGGAGAGGGCGGGGACTTCGGGCCTAGGGGAGGCCGCCACCTCCGGGCTGGAGGGCCCGGCCGCCTCCTCGACCCTGGCCCAGCGCGGGCGCCTCCTGATCCCAGGCCCGGGCCGCCCCACCCGACCGCCTCCGGGCCCGGGAGGGCAAGCGCCCAGGCGACAGCGAGCCTGGCGGCGGTAAGGACGGGCCCCGCGAGACGTTCCCGGGCAGCGCGCGCCCGCGCCACCGCGCCCCCCTCCCCGGCGCCGGGCACCCGCGGCGCGCTCCCGCCCAGCCCCCGGACCTCCGGCCCCTAGCTTCCCGGCCCTTCCCGGGCCGCACTCACCCTCCTTGGCTTTCTTCCTCCGGGCCAGAGTCCCTCCGAGTTTCCCCAAGAAGGAGTCATCTTTCTTTCGGGACGGGGGCGACTTGGGAGTGGGGGACTTGGGGACAGACGGCGACTTCTGCGGGGAGGTGGCCATGGCGGCGGAGCGGGCAGCCGCGGGCCGGTCGGGACGCGGAGCTGGCGCTGGGCGGACGCGGCGGGACTGAGGCTGCGGCTTTCCAAACGGAAGCGGAATTATTCCAAGCATTCGAGGCAGCTCACGCTCGCCTTTCCCTTCCCTCTCTCCCTCCCTCGCGCCGCCCTCCGCCCTGCAAGGAGCTGAGCGCTCGGGGCCCGCGGCCGCCGCTGCTGGAAGCAGGGAGGATGCCCCAAACCTGCGCCTGGCAGGACGTGGGGTCTCATCTGTTTCGCTGTGTGTGAGCCTCCGGCCTGGGAGCCTTGGAGCCTGGAGGCCGCTCTTCGCCGGCTCTGCACTCGGCACGCGTCCTCGCTGTAACCCCGAGTTCAGTGATTGCTGAACCGACCCCACCTGCTACTCTGCCTCCCGCTGATTTGGCCCGGCTGCTTGGTGAGGAGCTCGCTTTTCACCTGCTGCATTTCTAAGTGTAGTTATTGGGCCCATCTCTTGTGCCCACGAAAAAGAATGAGCTTGCTCCGGAAAGAAAGTGAACCGAAATGTATTCGGTCCTACCCGAACAGCACGTCCAGCTGTTGAGCTCTTATCATGGCTATCGACCTCCTCTTCAACCCCATTCTACAGTGAGAAGTCTGAAGTTCATGAGCACTCGTCCACACCCAGAGGCATCCGTGTTTCTAGCCGTTCAGTGGCTTTTACAAAGCAGGATCCCAAATGTAGGTGGAAATATGAATTGGAAGATATGGTCGTTGGCTCCTGTGGGGCTCCAGCGCGGCCCCGCCCCCCAAATTTATGTTGCCTAATTAAAAGCAACAGTGACAACCACACTCATTTGGGCCACCGGGGTGGGGGGTGGGGCGCAAATGTCCCCATTTCAAGGACTCTTGCTGGAAATGATTTAAGGCACGTTTTATAGTGCTTGGCCAAGCTGAGGTTCTCACTTGGATTCCCCTGCCTGAATCTCTCACACACACACCCTCCTCCCCCCACCCCCACCAAATACACACCCACCCACCCAAACTGTTTCCTCCAAGTAGCTACAGCTGATTGATGCTGAGTGATCACATGATTCAAAGGGCCCTAATGCTTGACTGGAGAACAGCCAATCAGATAGTCTTCATCAAGAACCTGATCTAAGCTAAACACTGTTGTCAGATGTCATCACTTAGTGATGATCATGCAGACTCCAGATTGGGGGCATCCTTTCTTTAGCGACAGGGAGGCTGAAGCCTGGACTTCCCAGGTGGCACTAGTGGTAAAGAACCCACCTGCCAATGCTGGAGACATAAGAGAGGCAAGTTCAGTCTCTGGGTTGGGAAGATCCTCTGGAGGAGGACGTGGCAACCCACTCCAGTATTCTTGCCTGGAGAATCCCATGGACAAAGGAGCCCGGCGGGCCACAATCCGTGGGGTCATGAGTCAGATACGACTGAAGTGACTTAGCTCTCACTCATACTGATGAGTAGAGAAGCAAAACAATGGAACAAATAAGTGTGTTGGAGAAACTGTGGTCCGAATAATGAAGAACCTTGGGAGTAGTTGCTGAGACTTAGAACCTCTTTCCAGGGCCCACCTGTAGTTCTCAGGAGGAACACATCTGCTTCCTTCCTAGGACATGCTCCTAAAGCCTTGTAATAACCCATCTGCCTGTGCTTGAGCTGATTAACAATTCCTGAGAACATAAATTTAACAAGGTGGTCCACAGATTCTCAGTGTTCTTTTTGTCTTTGCTTAAGAGTCATAATTTTACCTGTTTTGAAAATTATACTTTATCTGTTTCCTCTTTTCTAGTAGATAACTGCTAGATGACTGAGCTTCTTCAGAGCCCACCATAGAAAGTGACTGCTGATGGCTGCTAGAAGACAGGTATTCTTTTCTTCCTGAGTTCCCTTAGGGCTCACCCTCTCACCATCCGTGTGGCTACAGCTGCTGGTGACTGTGACATGCTTGTTTAATGATATGGCAGAAAATATTCCATTTCTCAACATCTCCAAATGCTCTCTGGTGGTCTAGTGGTAAGGATTTGGCAATCTCAACATCTCCAAAATCTGCTCTCCATCCTTGAAACTCTTAACAAGGAATCATAAGACACACAGGTCAACAGTTGTGATATCTTGGAGAAGTTTACTTCCATTTCTGAGTCTTTTTCTTCATCTACAGAGTGATGTGGTAGAAGAGCATAATGGTTCCCAAATCTGATTTTTGCTCTAGAAATTCTGATTCGTACATCTGAAGTGAAACCAGGGGAAGGGTTTGTTTTTTTAAATAGGAATTAATTACATCAGGGGATTTTGATGTAGTTGATTCAGGTACTGATGTCTGGGCATCTAGAATCACTTTCAACTCAAAAGTTCTGTGGTTTCTATTTTTCCCCAACTGCTAATCTCTGCATGCAGGGCTTAAGTTCTAAATACAACATGCTCAGATTTGTACATGGAGGTCTCGTAACTGCTCATGCATGCTTTTGTATATACAATCCTCTTTGGTAGTTTTTATGCATACTGAGGTTTGGGAATGACTGAGCAAGACTAAATGGAGAAACAAAGAAAATTTTTGATTGTTGAATGCTTGCTCCCAGGAAGTACTAGCAAAATAAGCTATAAAGCAAAACTGAGTTCATTGTATGCGATGGTAAGGAGAGTCCCACCTTGGTGGAGTCTTAGTTGCATCTTGGACTGAGGAAGAGCAAAGTAGGGATATTTATAAGTTTTGAAATCTGGTTTAAGTCAGATCATTCAATGAGGGTTCAGTTCAGTTCAGTTCAGTCGCTCAGTCGTGTCCGACTCTCTGCAACCCCATGAACTGCAGCACACCAGGCCTCCCTGTCCATCCCCAACTCCTGGAGTTCACTCGGACTCACGTCCATCGAGTTGATGATGCCATCCAGCCATCTCATCCTCTGTCGTCCCCTTCTTCTCCTGCCCCCAATCCCTCCCAGCATCAGGGTCTTTTCCGATGAGTCAGCTGTTCGCATGAGGTGGCCAAAGTATTGGAACTTCAGCTTCAGCATCAGTCCTTCCAAAGAACACCCAGGACTCATCTGCTTTATGATGGACTAGTTGGATCTCCTTGCAGTCCAAGGGACTCTCAAGAGTCTTCTCCAACACCACAGTTCAAAAGCATCAATTCTTCAGTGCTCAGCTTTCTTCACAGTCCAACTTTACAGTCCAACCTCCATACATGACCACTGGAAAAACCATAGCCTTGACTAGACAGACCTTTGTTGGCAAAGTAATGTCTCTGCTTTTGAATATGCTATCTAGGTTGGTCATAACTTTCCTTCTAAGGAGTAAGCATCTTTTAATTTCATGGCTGCAATCACCATCTGCAGTGATTTTGGAGCCCCCAAAATAAAGTCTGACACTGTTTCCACTGTTTCCCCATCCATTTCTCATGAAGTGATGGGACCAGATGCCATGATCTTAGCTTTCTGAATGTTGAGCTTTAAGCCAACTTTTTCACTCTCCTCTTTCACTTTCATCAAGAGGCTCTTTAGTTCCTCTTCACTTTCTTCCATAAGGGTGGTGTCATCTGCATATCTGAGGTTATTGATATTTCTCCCAGCAATCTTGATTCCAGCTTGTGCTTCTTCCAGCCCAGCATTTCTTATGATGTACTCTGCATATAAGTTAAATAAGCAGAGTGACCATATACAGCCTTGACGTACTTCTTTTCCTATTTGGAACAGTCTGTTGTTCCATGTCCAGTTCTAACTGTTTCTTCCTGACGTAGTGTTTGATTAATTTTGACTAAGGATTGTGATAGACTAGGATTGGTGGACACAAAGTAAGACTTTCAAAGTGTCTCAGAGAGTAAATAGTCTTTAATGCTATCTATTGAAAAGTTTAAGGGTTTTATGTTCATTTCAATGAGATTGTGGATGAAGTCCTTAAATGATGAAGTTATTTGTACCTTTTATCTTTCTGTGCAAGAATTTTTTGGAATAGTTTATGTCGATAAACGCAGGGACTATTAAAGTCCTGTTAATGTGGCAGTAACCTCTATGGGTGTGAATGGCCTCCAAGGTCTCAAAATTGCGCAGCTGTTTTTTAATTCAAATTTTCTGCCTCTTAGATAATTCTTAATCTCTCTTGAAAGCCCAGGTGGAATGGATGGTGAATTATATATAAATCAAAGTTATTCAAAGTGTAGTCTGAAGACCAGTATTGTCTGCAAACTGCTATTAGTCCTTGATCTAAAGATAGAAACTGAGAGTGTTTAGAAACTTCTATACAATTTAACAGTGCAGTTTTACATTTTTATTGTATATTACAAAAATGTTGATCTGCAATGGATTGAACCTTCACTGTGGATTGTTTGAAAAACACTATTCTAATTTATCGTGGTTTTCTTATAGAGAAAGTGAAAGTGAAGTCAGTCATGTCCGACTCTTTGCCACCCCATGGACTATAGCCTACCAGGCTTCTCTGTCCATGGGATTCTCTAGGCAAGAATACTGGAGTAGGTTACCATTTCCTTCTCCAGGGGATCTTCCTGACCCAGGGATCGAACCCAGGTCTCCCGCATTGGAGGCAGACGCTTTAACCTCTGAGCCACCAGGGTTTTCTTATAGATTTCATATACTCTCTTGATATTATAGTCCTTATGGATATGAATTGTTCTGGCAATTCATATGCCAGAATTTGATATCGTATCCTTATGATATGAACTTGTTCAAAATTAAATTAGTAATATATTGGAAGGCAGTTTTCATGGTGCCTGGCACTGAAGTAGACTGAATTTAAATCTAGCTTAATCAGGGACATACACCACAGGCTGTTGTTTGACTAATAAGATGCAAAGAAGGACCTGCACCAGCTCACTCCAGTCTCACTTGGCTTTTACACTTACGGCTGCAGTGACCAGCTAGCTGCCTCCCTCATCTTGGTCACTGGTTTCCTCTTATCCAGTGATTAGATGATGAGGACGACTCATAAGTTATATGTGTGTTGCTGTGAGACTACTAACTCTCTCATCAGTCTCTCTTCAAAATCTAGATCTAAGCCAGCTGCCCTGGGAGAAAAGAACCCACATTCAGGTGGGCTCAGTGGCTGGATGACCTTGGACAAATATCTGCCCTTCTGTACTTCATTTCCATAATCAATAAAGTAAAGTCAAGATAGTTCCTACTCATTGGACATCCCACTTACCTTATCATCAATAATTTCAATCTAGATTATGCCCAACAAAATGGGCACATTTGTTTGCCTGGATACATGTTCTAGAAAATTTATAGCAGTACCATTTAAACACCTATTAACAGTTGAACTGATAAATTGTAATAGTCAGACAATGGAATGTTATACAACAATAAGAATGAACAATTTGCAACTGTAAGCAGCAATAGGAATGTCTTTCACAATATAATGTTGAGTGAAAAAATTCAGACATAAAGGAGCATATGCGGTATCATTCTATTCATATGAAGTTCATAAACAGCAAAACTTGTCTCTGGTGTTACAGTCAGGTTAATGATTAGGCTTGGGAGCAATAGTGTCCATAACAGGGCAGGTCTGCTGAAGTTGGTGATGCTCTGTTTCTTGATCTGGATACTGGTTACATGGGTGTATTTACTTTAAAAATCCATAGAGCATTTACTTAATAATTTGAGCAATTTTCTTTATGTACATTTTACTTCAATAACAATTGACACACATCATAAAAATGGGTGCTTTTTAAAAATGAAGCCATGGGATGGCATGCTCTGGAAGCTCCCCTTTCTCTCTATGGTCTCCTTCTCCAACTCCCACGTTTGATTTAGCTGTTAGTTGGGTTGTTCTGATCATCTAACCCTTGGGAAAGATGAAACTGATGACTAATGGCCTGTGTTATGCAAAAATCCATTCCAAGGAGGCCAGTTTTGCCCCCAGACCTTCCCACAGAGGACCATTTTTCTAGCTAAGCAATGCAGCTCTCAGCCACGCAGCATTGTTCCAATCCTAGTCTCCTCATCTTTCCTCAACAGTTCCAACAGGTAGGGCTTTGTGATTTACAAGGCAAGACCATGTCATGGTGAAGATCTGGGGTTCAAATCACCATTCATCAGCGAAATGTCTTTATAATTTAATCATTCTGTGCCTATTTTCTCATCAAAATGAGTACTTTCCTCAAGAGGTTGCTGGGATAACCAACAGAGTTAGTGTACATAAATTACTCAGCTCAGTGCCTAGCAGATAACAAACCTTAGTTCAATAACTATTCATTATTAGTATCTCATTTGAGACTCATAAGTGATATTATTATTACCTCCATTATACAGATGAACAACTTGAAATTTGGAGTTTAAACAACTTGCTTCAGATCACATAGCAAATAACCGAGAGAATGATAGCCCTTAGAATCTGTTCTATCAAAGAGATATAGAATCTAGTTTTCAGCTAGGATTATTGTCCTTCAGAATAAAGACCGTATTTCCCAGCAAGGTGCAGTCAGATGAGTAAATTTTGATCAATGAGATGTAAGCAAAATTGTTACGTGGCAGCTTCTAAGAATCTTCCCAACAAATACGGGGGAGTTGGATGTTCAGTTTCTCAGATAACCAGACAACTATGTGATACAGGCCAAGCCTCCCCCTGAGAACAACTGGAAAAGCTGGACAAAATGTAAAATAAGTCTACTTGAGAGCACTGGAAAGCTAACGGAATGTATAAGACCGAGATCTGGGAAGATAAACCCCAGAGAGGTGAGCCTGTCACCTGGGACTACTTGCCCCTGCGAGGCACCTGCCAGTTTCAGAGGTAGCAGCTGAGAAGCCAAGAGGTTGAGCGGTGTAGTTACCAATCTAACCCACCTCCCAGCCTAACAAAGATAGGTAGACAATGGCTCAGACAGTAAAGAATCCACCTGCAATGCAGGAAACCCGGGTTCAGTCCCTGGGTCAGGAAGATCCCCTGGAGAAGGGAATAGCTACCTACTCCAGTATTCTTGCCTGGAGAATCTCATGGACGGAGGAGCCTGACAAGTGACAAGTCCATGGGATTGCAAAGACTCAGACACCACTGAGTGACTAATACTTTCACTTTTTTTCAGACAAAAGTTCAGGCAGCACCTGGGACTTCCCTGATGGTCCAGTGGTTAAGAATCTGCCTGCCAATACAGAGGACATGGGTTCAATCCCTGGTCCTGAAAGACCCCAGGTGCCACAGGGCAATTAAGTTTGAGAGCCCCAACGGCAGAAGTCTGAGTACCCTAGAGCCTGTGCTCCACAAGAGAAGCCACCGCAATAAGTCCATGCACCCCAGCTAGAGAGTAGGCCTCGCTCACCCCAAGCAGGGAGAAAGTCCACTAGCAGCAACAAGGATCCAGCACAGCCAAAAACAGTTCAGGCAGCACCAGACTCGGGCCCTCAGGAAGCCCCCCTTGCTTGATTTGGGACTCCAAAATACTCCACTCTAGTAGACAAATTGAAAATAGGGGAATTTTCAATAAAAAGAACACAACTGAGAAAAATTATTAATAAATAGCAAATCCAAACAGAAGGAAATACTAAAGGGTATGGCAGGAAGAAAGTTTTTTCCAGATGGAAGAAGAACAAATAAAAGGGTAAATATACGGGTGTATCGAAAAGAATACTGACTACATAAAATGACAATAATGGTGTCTTACAGAGTTTTCAAATACATAAATCAAATTAAGATGCACTAAAGCAAAAGCATTTAAATTGAGAAGTGAGTAAATGAAGTTAAGTTCTAAGATCCAGGCACTGTCTGGGAAGAAGTACAAGTAACGATTTATCCTGGACTTTGATAAATCGAGGAATCATGTTGTAACCTCTAGGGTAACCATTAAAAGAATAGTAAAAGAGTAGCTACTAAGATAATGGACAGAAAATTGGAGTCTCTGTGTTCCATTCAGACAGATTTCATAAACTGTGTTTGTATCTGTTATCTGTCTTTTGCATCTGTTTTATTTTGCTACTTTCCTTTTTGTTGTTGTTGTTGTTGCATAGGTTTAAAACCCAGGATAGAGGTAAACTAACCATTTCAAATCAAATTAAGGTAAAATTTAAGCTAGAAGAGGCTTTCACTGGGGAAATCTGCACATTCCCCAACTGTGAATACTATCTGTTATAGGTTGAGTCGTATCCCCTAAAAAAAAAAAAATGAAGTCCTAACCCCTAGAACCTTAGAATGTGATGTTATTTGGGAATGAAGTCGTTGCAGATGTAATTAGCAATGTTAAAATAGCACCTTGGGTCATACTGGATGGGCATCTAATCCAGTAAGACCAGTCATTAAGAGAAGGATGAGGACTTCCCTGGTGGTACAGTGAATAAGAATCTGCATGGCCAATGCAAAGGACACAGGTCTGATCCCTGGTCCGGGAAGATTCCACATGCCGCAGAGCAACTCAGGCCCCTGTACCACAACTGCTGAGCCCGTGCTCTAGAGACCACAAGCTGCAGCCACTGGCGCCCGTGCACCTAGAGCCTGTGCTCTGCAACGAGAAGCCACCACAGTGAGGAGCCCATGCACGGCAGGAGGAGCAGCCTCCACTCAGCACAGTGAGAGGAAGCCCATCCACTCCAGTGCTCTTGCCTAGAGAATCCCAGGGACGGGAGAGCCTGGTGGCCTGCTGTCTATGGGGTTGCACAGAGTCAGACACAACTGAAGTGACTTAGCAGCAGCAGCAGCAGCATGCACAGCAACGAAGACCTAGCCAACCAAAAATAAATAATTAGAGAGAGAGAGAGAAGGGTGAAATCTAGACGCAGACAAGCACAGAGGAAAGACACTGTGAAGACAGATGGGAGAAGGTTCACTGGAGTGTCATCACAGCCAAGGACTGCCTGGGGCTACCAGAAGCTGAAAGAGGCCAGCAAACACCCTCCTCTAGGGCCCCGAGAGGAAGCATTGCCTGGAAGACACCTTCATTTTGGACTTCTGGCCTCCAGAACAGTAAGAAGATAAGTTTCTTTAAGTCAACCAGGTGTGGCACTTTGTTACGGCAGCCCTAGGGAAACTGATACTCTATCTAAGGGACAAAATGGGAGGCCCCAGGAGGCCATGAAGAGGGTTTTACAAAGGGTCTGGCTCCCAATCAGTCGCTGGAGGTTTGACCACATCAAAGCAGCAGGATCAGGGGATGTGGAGAAAAGCTAGATACAGCCTCTTGAGACTTCTTTAACCACTGAATGCAGAGCGTGCTCAGGATGAAAAGAATATGTGAGATAAAATGGCACGGCTCCTGGGCTCAGAGTCTTAAGTGAGAATTCTCATTGCATGTCTCCCTCAGGAACTCCAGGGTGTTCAGTTCAGTTCAGTGGCTCAGTCATGTCCGACTCTCTGCAACCCCATGAATTGCAGCACGCCAGGCCTCCCTGTTGATGTCTGGCTCTAAATGAGTGATCACACCATTGTGATTATCTGGGTCATGAAAATCTTTTTTGTACCCCCAAATAAATAATAATAATACACAGTTCTTCTGTGTATTCTTAACACCTCTTAATATCTTCTGCTTCTGTTAGGTCCATGCCATTTCTGTCCTTTATCGAGCCCTTTGAAGACCAGGCTGCCAGTAGCCATGTCCTTCAGGGTCCCTACTTGCTGAGAGTAGGGGTGGACGAGTATTTCTCTAGGTGAGCTAGGAAGGTATGGGGCTGGGGGAGGTTGGCAGACCTCAGTCTTCGTTTGTGACATCATGGACTGAGGATGGGGATGTTTTTGAGGATCCCACGGATGATTCTATTCAAATGGTCTCTTGATCCAGCCATGGGGGAATGTGTCCCAAGTTCTTAAAGACAGGTGACTTTTTTACCTATCCTTCAGTTGCCTAGGAATGAACTGTAAACATTAGCAGGGGGATTTCCTCACCTGAGCATGGTAGCTGAGTGTCAACTGCATGTAGGAGTGAAGCTTTAAAATCGGTGGCTCTCACTAGAGTCATTTGGCAGAGGAATAGAGAAACCTGTGGAGAATCAGTAGCAGGGGTAATGTTTTAAGGATAGAAAGACACAGCTGTTAGCCATTGTAGACTCAGCCAGGCAAGAGTGCCTGGGGTTCTGGTACTTCTGTTGGTGTGGTCTGTGTCACAGGCCACTGACATTATCCCCAGGGTCTCCCCTCTTCCCTCCCAGGGCAGATGATCAGGGGAACAAGATCTTCTCTTGTGGTAGCCCATTCTAATCCAGTTTCCTCCCACACCCACCTCCAGATTTGTTTGGCCTAGAGGAGTAAGAGTCTCTGCCTCCCTCTTTGCTGGGGAAGATATTTTGTTGTTGGTGTGGTCTGTGTCACAGGCCACTGACATTATCCCCAGGGTCTCCCCTCTTCCCTCCCAGGGCAGATGATCAGGGGAACAAGATCTTCTCTTGTGGTAGCCCATTCTAATCCAGTTTCCTCCCACACCCACCTCCAGATTTGTTTGGCCTAGAGGAGTAAGAGTCTCTGCCTCCCTCTTTGCTGGGGAAGATATTTTGCTGTTCATACTTAAAAGTTGCCTTTTAGGGAGAAGGGTTAGAAGTATTACATCTAAGGGTGAGATGCAATCAAATCACCAGGGCCAGACAGTGTCTTAAGAGTGGATTTAAAGAATCAGCCAAAAATGTCTGCAAGAGGCTGGGCAAGAGCAGAGACCAGCTCAGAGAGAGAGAGAGAGTCCCGAAAGGGAGGCGAGAACACTCTGAGAAGGGCATGTCTTGGGCTTGTTCACTGCTTACATCTCCTCTTGTGGGAACTGCCCATTCTTACGCATTCTGCCAAGATCTGAGGGGGCATTTTCTCTTTCTGCTGTGGGATTGGAACAGTTTGAGATTCACCACAGTTATTCCAGTTACAAAGTTATTTGTTAGCCATTTCCATTTTAAAATTGGAGCCTATGTAGGGCAGACTCACCCTTGTAAGGACGCTGCAAGGCAGAGAGGAGGAGAGGGAGGCAGGGAGAGAGGATGAGGCCCACTTTACAGATGACGACGCTGAGGCACAGCCGAGCAGCTCAGGGTCACCCAGTGAACAGTGGAAGAGCTGGAATCTGAGCCCTAACTAGGGATTCGTGCTCAGCTTACTAGTTTAGAATGATTATACTTTTTTTTTAGCTATTGATTTTTCATTAAAAAATTTTTTTTAATTTAATACTTTATTTTACAGTACTGTATTGGTTTTGCCATACATTGACATGAATCAGCCACAGGTGTACACGATCTCCCCATGCTGAAGCCCCCTCCACCTCCCACCCCACACCATCTCCCCAGATCATCCCGTACACCAGCCCCAAGCATCCTGTATCCTGCATTGAACATAGACTGGTGCTTCATTTCTCATATGATTGTATACATGTTTCTTTGCCATTCTCATATGATTGTATACATGTTTCGTTGCCATTCTCATATGATTGTATACATGTTTCGTTGCCATTCTCCCAGATCATCCCACCCTCTCCCTCTCCCTCAGAAGCCAAAAGTCCGTTCTATACCTCTGTGTCTCTTATATTGTCTCACTTACGGGGTCATCATTACTATCTTTCTAAATTCCATATATATGTGTCAGTATACTGTATTGGTGTTTTTCTTTCTGGCTTACTTCACTCTGTATAATCGGCTCCAGTTTCATCCATCTCATTAGAACTGCGTCAAACTTATTCTTTTTGAGGGCTAATACTCCACTGTGTGTATATGTACCACAGCTTTATTTGTTTTCAAATCACACACTTGTGGTTTGGGGACTCCCCCGCACACATGCACATACATTTCCCCCAGTTCCTAGGGATCCAGTTTCGGTTATTCTGGGGCTGGGCCGGGAGCTGAATTCTTGTGCCACCAGTGTCCTGTGGGCAGCTGCGCCAATATCAGTGTTGACTTGTTTCAGGGTCACACAGGCCCTCGAGGACTGTTTCCCAGGGACCCCGTCTTGCTCCCCACTACCGCTGCGCCTCCTCTCACCTCTGCACAGTCCTCCTAAGGACCCGAAGAAGCCACACTAGCCCCAGCACGCTCCCTGGCCTTCCACTCCCATCCCCTTGGCCTGTGCTCTTGGCTCCCGATCCCTGGGACTAGAGGTTGAGTTGCACAGTGCCCTGCTTCTCAATTTAGTGCAAAAAGTCCCCTGGGGGTGGGTCCACGGCAGTGCGAATGCAGTACTTGAGTCCCCAGGATAAGCAAGATGCCTGTTCCTAGAGAATCGTGGTTATTGTAAGATTGTTGTGAGGGGTGGTGGAGTTTAGGTAATTTAAGCGTTTAAACACTTGTTTTCGTGTTTGAGTATATGTAGTTTGGAGAAGGCAATGGCATCCCACTCCAGTACTCTTGCCTGGAAAATCCCATGGATGGAGGAGCCTGGTGGGCTGCCGTCTATGGGGTCGCACAGAGTCGGACACGACTGAAGCAACCTAGCAGCAGTAGCAGCAGCAGAAGATGTAGTATAGAAAGAAATAAAACACTTCAAAAGGGCAGCTTGGTCTTCTAGTGCCAGATTTTCCCTGAACAGGGCTGGGCACTGCTGTGTTGGGAGAGCGTGGCAGTGAGAACCAATCAAGGAAAGAAACAGGCAAGCACAAGGCACAAGTCTGGGTCGGGCACAAGCGAGGTCACACAGCTGGGTGGGGAAGGGCTGGGCTCTAGAAGCCTATGTCTGGGTTCACCCATTTCCCTACTTTGTACCTGGGCTACCAGGTAAGCTCCTGACTTCTCTGACTCCATCTTATCATCTCAGAATGGAGCAATGTTTATCTTAAGTATTTTGCTTTCAGGATTAAAGGGAATAATGCCCCTACAGAGCTTTTTGCAGGTGAATTCGCAGGATCCATTACCATTATCAGGGTCAGAGGGCTCCTGAGGGGAGCTGGGACAGCAATAGGTCCAGCTCTTTTAGTCTCCAGAAATGAGCTGGGAGAGGGAGTGAGCATGAAATTACCAAGTGTGCCCAGAAGGCCCAGGGGCGGTGAGCTGCAGTGATGGGGTCAGCCCCAGGCTGAGAGTCTGTGGCTCTGTGGGCCACACAGGTGAAGGAAAACTTGTAGATTCCCTGGAAGGTGGCCAGCCTTACCCTTGGCAAGTTAGCACTTGTAGAGCAGGCACTCTCATGTGCAGTTACATTTACTTTCTGTTGACAGTCAAAAGAGAAACAAATAAATCTTTTCAAGTGGCCCACCTGCAGACAAAAGCTTTCAAGCAATGGGGGAACTTAGTGTGAAATGATGGGACTGGCACTTGATTCCCCTGATGTGGCTCTCCTGGTGAATCGGGCTCACATCTCACGAATTTGCATGTGCTGGGATTAAGAGCAGAAACAAACCAGAACCTCAGTGTGAGGTGAAGGGAGGGGCCAGCCCTGTGCAGAAGGGAGTATTCCTGTTGCTTGAATGAAATACAAAACAGGTTGTACTGGGTAAGAGAAATAGGAGTAGAGACTAGGAGAGTTCCCCTCTGTCCTCCACCCCAACTCTGAGGACAGCTTTCTTTGTTGAGAGAATACACCTGAGGTGAGCCTTCTTCACTCCTCCTCCCACTCACATCCAGGTAAGTCCTGCCAGGTGCCCCAGAGGGAATCACGCATCCAACAATAACTCACAGACTCCGACATGAAATCAAAGCTTTGCTCATGTCCTTTCACTGAAATTAAGAAATGAAATGGGCACTGCCCTCAGAGATGCCAGACCAAGCCCACATGTTTGGATTTTCTAGAAAGAAAATCATTTATTTTTGGTCCATTTCAGTATTTATAGCAATGCACATGTAAATCATTTCAGTTTCCAATTGTTGGAGCAAATTAATCTTTCACAAGCCACTCAGCAGTGAGGTGAGAAGATAAACAGTAGGTGAAACAGTACACGCTCCCCTGTAATGTGAACCTTCTTGTTATGATACAATAAACTCCTACATTTGAGCTCACTACATCCAATGAGTGCCGCTGTCTCCATTCATGTGGCAACCCCAGCTGCCCCCTGCCACCTCTGCCCTGCTGAGGGAGTTCTCTGATCCACCACCTGGGTGGGTCTTGCTGCCATTTTCAGTTTGGAAGGAAATGCCTGTAAATCTGCTTCCTGGGAAGACAGACATTGCTGAATTGTCATCTGCCTCCAGAATGCAGAAAACATCAATTTCACTGTAGCTCATCAGAGTTGGAAACACCTGCCACTTCCTTTCTCAGTTGCAATTAACATGTTGCATCTCAACATTGATTGATTCCAAGCAGCCTAACACTGCCAAAGTCAAGGTTTTTACTACCTGATTTTTCCGGTTTTAGAAATATGAACACACTTGTGTTTCTATTGCCAAAGAAGCACTACAAATAGTTGGGGGGATAAGTCTTTGTACTTGAGATAAACGTGAGTAGAATAGGTTGATGCTCATAATAAAAACTATTCTTTATTCTTGTATTTATTTGGAGTTGTACCTTTTATCTTTGTGTTTACTTGTGGGTGGAAGAATAATGTTATTTTTGAATTTTTCACCTAGCACAGGGCTGCTGAATCCCATGGGTATTTGGAAGATGTTTATTAAACAAATAAATAGATGAATGGTTTGGGAGAGCAAGCTTAATTTAAGAGCTGTCCTCTTGGTCCAACTTACATAAAATTCTGAAATTTTAATCATGAGCCTTTCATTCAACTTAAAAGCTGTGTGAGACTATGAAATATGACCTGAGGCTGGGGCTTTCTGTTTCATCCTAAATGGTTCAGCCTTGATCACAAATGTTATTTTATGGAAAAGTGAAGGCTCCATCTGTTTTCAACATGATTCTATTCATATTGCCTACACAGAAACTTTTCAAATGGTACAACATTTTACGTTTAGAGAGTCTCAGAACATTCTCTGTTGTAATCATTTAACATAGTTCAACAGCCACAATATTTGTGTCCTTTTGGAAATGATCATTAAAATGGTTTTTAAGTACTGGGAAAACTGAAAGCTAGAGTAAGGAGAAGGCTGTTAAATATACGGTTTATGTTTCAACTTGGCTAGATAAGACCCTTAAACTACAGAATATAATCTTTGGAAGAGAAAATGAACAAATTTCTTCTCTCATCTATTAACAGAATACTGGGGCTGAGAACCACCTTCTTTTTTGGCCCTCTTGGGAGAATCTTCTTTTAAGACTGAAATAGAACAAGTTAAAATAAGTGGCACTTAATTCTTTCACACAAAACCAACCCAGACATGACACATTTGAGCATCATCTGTTAAATATATACAAACATCAAGTGATGACTAAGCTTGAATATTTCTACCCATTCTAGAAGGAAAGCTGAAGTTATGTATCTTTGTTCAAATGAATTAACATTCTGGTACATCTGTAGTCTTACCTCTAAATGCCTGATGGCAGAAAATATTATTTTGACTATCTCCATAAATCTTTAATACTATATAACTTAATGCCCCAAACTTCTGGGTTATTTGTATATTAAATACCTTATGTACAATAGCTTAGTGTTAATAGGTCTTCTCCAAATTATAACACAGGGAAACCAGAATTACGAGGAAATCACCTTAACCATTTCCACCAAATATATAAATAAATAAAAATAGATAAATAGCCCTAAGTGGCACAGTTTTCAGAGAGAGCGAGAAATAGATGCTTGTATATATTTCCTAATAATGGGATTTAGGCACAAGAAGACCTGAGCATGTTAAAAAAGAAAAAGGAAGGAGAGAAGAAAGAAAAAGAACCACAACCTTTAGAACTTGGTATACCATGGAAAGGTTGTGTCTTAATACTGCCCAGAATGTTGGCTGACTCAGGAACACATGCATATATCTAAGTTCCAGCCTGATCAGCTGACCAGATTGTCATGTATGGAGAACATCTCAGACAAAAGTGGCTTATGGGTCAACTTCTATTGAGGAGAGTTAGCTCTCCAGGCAGTTGCAAAGCACCATTTGTCCAACAATACATGCATTTAAACACTTGCAGACATGAGAGAGGCCAAACGCAACAATGACTTCTCCAGTCTCTTGTCAATGATGGACTGACTCCTCAAAGAGTCCCATTGAGAGAAAATAATCAAATACTTTAGAACAACAAATCACCATTTAAAATCTTTTCTTTGGTTTCCATATGAACCATCAAAATGTCCCAGGAATCCCATGTCAGTGCACAAACTCCACCTCCCAGCTGTTTTTTCCCATGGAAAATGCCACAACGAAAAAGTCCTTTATCCAGTTTGGGATTTGGTGAATGGGGCCACTGCACTTCACTCCACCTTGAAGGCAGAAGTGGCCTTGTCTTGTCCTGTGGAGTTCCAGGAAGCCCCTGTAGAGAGTGCCAGAGACACTTCTCTGTTTGGACCTAAGGAGAACACCGCTGAAAGCATCCTCCACCCTTGATCACTAGAATGTTCGCTTTCAGTAGCAGCATCAACCTCACTAATATTTTATCAACAAATGAGTTTTCCTTTTTGCCATTACCAGCAGATATACAAAAGCACTTCAAAATTCTTTTTTAAAATATTGGTTCTGTCTTTAAAAATTATTTTTCTTCTAAAGATGTTTTTCACTATATTCCAGGGAAATAAAGAGTGCTCTCAAAAAAAAAAAAGAAAAGAAAAGAAAAGAAAAGAAAAGCTTTTCTAAGCCAACAGCATTTGGTGAAAACTAACAATCCGGCTGGTATGAAGTTAAGTTTTATTTCCTTTTTTCTTTCTTTTTTTAAAAATAAAATTAAGGCTCAAATGTTCCATTAAATGCTCATCGCTTATGTATATTATATTAAGGCTTATAAATACACCTGGTGAATTAAATTCACCCTGGATTGAATTAACACCTGCTATATGAGTTATTTGCTTTATTAATCAGTAATCTCAAGGTTTCTTCCCTTTCTCTGGAAGCACAACTTAAATATTAACCTAATCTTTAAACGGCGGCTGCTTCTTTCTGACATTTGGAAACTGGTCACCCGTGCAAAAAAAAGGCAAATATGGATATAGTAATGAAAAGGCAGCTTCTTAAAAATCTTAAGATGTGTAACTCAATGAATTGGGAAGAGTAATGATGAAGGCAGCAGGGAAACTGATCTCTGTGTCACTCTTTATAGAAAACAATGCTGATTATCTGCCAAAGTCATCTCCAACCTGAGACCAGCTGAAGTTGACTGCCAATTTCAAAAGAGTCTCTATATTTTCTTCATTATCATCTCTGGAAGTAT
>SJYC01098780.1:0-45538 GCA_006408675.1 Madoqua kirkii | reverse complement strand
CAGTCCGTTCTATACCTCTGTGTCTCTTATATTGTCTCACTTTCGGGGTCATCATTACTGTCTTCTAAATTCCATATATATGTGTCAGTATACTGTATTGGTGTTTTTCTTTCTGGCTTACTTCACTCTGTATAATCGGCTCCAGTTTCATCCATCTCATTAGAACTGCGTCACACTTATTCTTTTTGAGGGCTGAGTAATACTCCATTGTGTATATGTACCACAGCTTTCTTATCCATTCATCTACTGATGGACATCTGGGTTGTTTCCATGTTTATAATCGCCAGAGTTCACTCTTGTTCCTGCTCCCTTTTTCCTTCCTTCTGTTAGACCTCTTGTGCTTCTAATTCTGTCTCGGCACCTGCTTTCCCAAGGGACTCAACATCACACACCAGATAAGACATTTCTCCTTGTTCAGCCAGGCCTTTCTCCAGACTAGAAGCTGCCCTCCACCAGAGCTCTCATCTGACTCACACTCGGAGTTCTCCTCCTTGGCCTCTTTTGGAGGAGAACATTCCCTCTGACAGCGCACCAGTACGGGAAGGCCCAGTCACCGCGCAATCACCATCCCCCTGAGCTTCGCAGGCAGGGCCTGTGCTCTGAATATTCCTCCTCCAAGTCTTCACAGAGCAACTGCTATGTTTTCTTATTTCTCTCATGCGCTGTGCTCGCGTGTCCGTCTCTGAAAACCATGAGATCCTTGAAGGCAGGGACTGGGCCTGACTCATCTTACTTCCACAGTTCCCAGCACAGTTCCTGGCACAGAAAATATGCTTGATAGATGTCTGTTGAATGAATTTTATACTTTAAATCTAGCCCAAAGGCAGATGGTATGGTTGTGTAAAAAGGGCTTTGTGGTCAGGTGGTTGTGGACAAATTACTTTGCTGAATCTCAGCATGTGCATCAATATAAAAAATAGTAATAGAAAAAATAATTACAGATGAGCCCTGCTTCCCCACTCCTGGCATTTCCTCCCGTGCCAGTGGACCTTGATGAGTATAAGTCGTGGCTTATTCTTTCCACTTTCTCTCTTAGATTCACTCTCACCCCAGGAGTGGTAAATTTGGAAAGAACAGGGAAAATTAGCTGATACTTTTTCTCACCTGGGATCAGCCTGCCTGAGCAAACGTGTGTTCTCTGGGTACACATCATGTATAAATACACATATTTATACACACATATGTAATGAGCCAATGTAAAATATACTCTGGGTCACTGTTAACAATGTTTAAAATCAACTGCTCTAGGGAATTCTCTCTACTCTGACAGCTACTGATTCTAAATTCTTTTGATAAGGAGTAGATTCCAGAAATTGTACCTCCCCATCCATGTCTCAACCTATATACCTACCTGCCTACTGAATATCCCACTCACCACTAAATTCAAGTTGCTCAAAACAACTAGCTGTATGTTAAATATGAAAATTGTTAAGAGAGTTCTATCAGAAAAAAAAAAGTTGCTATTTCTTTCATTTTGTATCAATATTTTTGCATGAGATGCTGGATGTTCTCTACTCTTACTGTGATAATCATTTTATGATATATGTAAGTCAAATCATTACACGGTGTTGTATGTCAATCACATCTCAATAAAACTGGAAGAAAAATAAAAACAATTACAACCTGAAAAAAAAAAATGTTCTCTTACTCTGAGCTTTGCTAGGGGTCTAGGGCAAGATTTCTCAACCTTGACACTACTGACATTTGGGGCTGGGTAATGCTGTGGTGGTGAAGGAAGCCGGTCTGCCTGTGGATGTTTGGCAGCACCCTTGGCCTCTCCTCCCTAGATATCAGTAGCACCTCCCAGTTGTCTTAGACAAAAACATCTTCAGCTATTGCCAAATATCCCTGGAGGGAGGAGGCAGAGATGGAAATTGCCCCCAGGTGAGACCACTGGTCTCAGGTAAAAGCCTTACCCCTAAGAAGCAAGTGATTCACTATGTTTTGTGACTAGGGAGGTCAGTGTGTCTAATTCTGAAGTTTGGTTCCGTGGTGAACCCCCAAGTGATCCTAACCCCTAGAATCTTTGAATGTGACCTTATTTGGAAAAGAGTCTTTGAGGATGGAAAGTGAAGAACCTTGAGATGAAAATATTCTTGATTATCCTGGTGGGCTCTAAACTGAGTGGCAAGTATTTCTTAAGAGCAGACACAGATGCAGAGAAAAGACCGCATGAAGACAGAGGCAGAGTCTGGAGTGATGCAGCCACAAGCCAAGGGGTGCCCGGAGCCTGCTGAGCCGAAGAGGGAAGGGAGGATTCTCCCCCAGAGCCCGGCCCCCCCGACACCTCAATTTCAGTCTTCCAGAACTGTGAGAGAATACTTCTCTATTATTATAAGCCATCCTGTTTGTGGTAACATGTTAGTCCAGCCCTAGGAAATGAATATAGTTAGCAAGCTTTCTTGGACTCTCATATTTAGCCACACTAGCCATGATCCATAATAAATGCTTTAGTTTAATGCTCCATCTGTTGACCCAGTAGTCTTATTTCTTACCCAGTTGAGAATCCAGGCAGAGACAAGGAATAGAATTTATTAGACCCCTTTAAGATTCCCCAAATTATTTCTCAGGGTTGGGTGAAAATGAAATGGGTCAGCGTAAGTGAAAGCGCCCTATACAACCTGTGGTACTTCGTTTATATTAAATGTCACTTTCTTTCCCTCCAGGATGGTGACAGGTAAAGTGACCTTCAACTTTCTCAGAGTGCAGTGAGATCCATCTCTACTTTCTGATCTCCCAGCCAGACTGCAGCCTCTTATCCAGAGGACAGCCAGAAGATCTCCACCTTCAGTCCGTTAATGCCACAAGGAGTGGTCAGGAAGCCCTTCCCGTCGTTCACATTCAGAGGCCAGACATATGCTTCCCCATCGCAGATGTGTGACTGCAGGTGGGTCTCCCCTGCCCTGGGGGGCAGGAATGGACTGCAAGTGCCTTATCCACATGCCCTCCAGCCCAGACCTATTACCTGAAATCATTTTAGCCATAGGACTCCACAGCAGAGAACAGACAACTGAAGATTCTCTGTACTAATGCCAGCATGATATGCAAGACCTCAAATACCAATTTGTCTCAATCACAATTCTGTATGCACAAGGAGAAAAATCCTGGGACTTCAACCGAGGAGGGTGGGCCACCCCACCACCACCCCCATTCTCCTGCTTGCTTTTATATCCCTGTTGCCTTACTTACATGATCAGGAGCTCTGACTCATATCGCATTAATTTATTCTTCTCCAGAACCAGCTTAAGCCATTCCTGCAAAAGCTGTGCTTCATCCTGTGTGCCTGAATCTGCTTAAGAAATCAATGGCAAATGGGTTAGATTGGCATTTCTCTTCCCACGATCAGACTGCTTTGAAGCTACTTTAGGGGGCCATGTTTGTAGCAAAAAGGGCTCTGCAGGTGGCAGCCCCCTGATGGCCTGTTGAAGCCTCAAGGTCATGGGCAAAACAAAACACACCTGTGCATGCCCTAGGGGAGGTCCTCTTGGACATTTAGGGCGTGAATACTTCAGTTCCAAGGGTGGTATACCCTTGACAATGGCCTGCCACACTAATGACCCTCCTCTGAATATTTGAGTGTCTTCCATAAAATTTCTATACATTTGTATATCATATGCACGACCAAAGAAAGCCCTAATAACCCTGCTGGTTACGATCTCCTTCTCTTCTTCTGAATCTAATGCCTACTGATTGCCCAGGTGGGCTGTGGCTCCCTTCATGGGGCAGGAAAGTTCACATACTATTTGGTTATAGAAGAGTGGTAACTGGCATTTTTGTTTTTTTTTTTTTTTTTTTTTGCACAAAGAAAAGCCAAATGATTAGAGGGGGAAAGTTATTAGCTTTGAGTCTCATAGGGAAAAAGTTTTATCCATACTCGCTTATAACTTAGATTATGACCTTTATTCCTTTATTAAACAGAAGAATTACCATGTTAAAATTCACATTGCTTTTAGATATTCAGTGTTAGATGTTAAATGTTTAGATAATAAAATGTTAAAATTTGGGAATGTTTGAGAAGTAGTAACACCGGTGGCTTTCTAGTATTTCACCCTGCAGTGGGAATACAAGCTGTGTTGCAAAGCTCGTGGCCATTCTCCAAGGATTTAACTTGGTAAGTCCCATTGTTGTTTGTTGTTCAGTTGCTAAGTCGTGTCTGACTCTTTGTGACCCTATGAACTGCAGCATACCATGCTCCCCTTGTCCTTCACTATCTTCTGGGGTTTGCTCAAACTCATCCATTGAGTCAGTGATGCCATCCAACCACCTGATCCTCTGTCCCAAAGGTAGAGAGGAAAGCAGGGCAGTCAGAAGATGTGTGTGACCTTGGAAAAGTGGTTCAACCTCTCAGAACCTCTGCTTCTTCATGAGATAAACTAAACAAGAAGGCACACAGGTAATAGAATAATAATAAAGAGCTGCTGTTTATAATGCAGGGTTACATGCCAGCCGGTGGGCTAAGTACCTTATACACAATACCTCACTGAATCCTCACAACAAACTCACCAGTAGGTTCCCTTGTTATCACCACTTGATGGCTGAAGAAGCAGAAGTTTGAAAGATTGGAATAACTTACTCAAGCTCATGGTTAGTAAGTGGCAGAGCCAGGGCTTGGGTTCAGAGAGCCTTATCCTTAGCTCATACTCTTCTCTGCCTGTATACCCCTCTCTCCTCCTCATTACTCCCTCCACTCCTCTCACAGCCCCGTAAAGTAAATAAAGCCCCTAGCACATTGCAAAGTCATCCATAAAAATGAGCTCTCTTTCCCCCTGTCTCCTTGATCACTCTTTTATTGATATGGAAGTGGGGTCCAGAGTGATTGACGTGCAATGTCCCAAATTATATATTTAGTTAAATGTACAAACTGGTGCTACAATTCAGAACTTGACTTCTGATTAATTAATTCATTCATTCAGTAACACCTATTTACAGAATACGAGTTGGGTATTGCCTTAGGTACTGGGGATACAGTGATAGATAATGCTATTTATCACCAGAATTTTGGAGATAGTAAGGCATGGTATCTGTTGAAAAGGGTACTGTTAGATAATTTTTTGGATCAGATAGACCAAAAAGCTAGAATAAAATAGAATATCAGAAAACTGTCACCACAACAAAAAGAGGACTCTGGGAATACACAGAAGAGAGGGGTTTTCTGGTCAGGATATGAGGCTGGGCTTCCCAGGGGAGGTGATGTTTGAACTGGGGTACTGAAGAAAGGATAACACTTTGAGAGGAAACACTGAGGGTGGGAGAGAACATTTCAATAAGAGGGAACAATATGAGCAAAGACAAGAGGATAGAAGATGGTGTCGACAGAGTCAGGAAGGGCTAAGGGGACACAGAGGGTAGACAATGAGACCTCAAAGTGTATGACCATCTCATCACAGAGGCCCTTGAACACCATGCTAAGGCTTTTGCACTTTATGCTGCAAAGGGACAGTAAAGGAGGTTGAACAGGAGAATGATACCTCGAGTTTGGTGCAGGAAGGATTAAAAGGGAAAGGGAAATAAGTGTTATTCTTTCTTAGGTTTCTTGAATGAATGAATGAGTAAAAGAACTTATACACCTGTTGAGTACCAGCATCTTCTGAGCATTGCTGGTGGTGCTGAGCGGCAGGAATGAATAAGCACTGGTTTCAGCTGTCCAGGAAACTGGGATCTTGCAATACAGTGGGGAAACCAATGCCACACAGCCAACTGGAATACAATGCACCCCTGCCATGCAGCACAGGAGGGAAGCGATTCATCTTACGTGGAGGAAGTGGGGGAAACCTCAGAGAGAAGACAGCAAGTGAGCTCAGTCTAAGTGGACGAGTGGGAGTTTCCAGGGGCAGGAAGAGGTGAAGAACAAGGCATTCCAGGGCATTAGTTGCTGAATGGAAGAATGAAATTTATAGATCATATATATTACATAGATGTTAAAAAAATATACTTGAAATTCAGACTTAGGATTAAACTTCCATTCTTTGACCTTTCACTGTGGGGGCTTGAGTTCTTAACAGCCTCCCTGAGCCTCAGTCTCCTCATCTGTTTAAAGATACAATGGGATTGTGCATTCAGAGACCTTTACCCAGCCCTGGCACTGAGTATAAACTCAATAAATAGTAATGGTCATTATTCAAATCATGTAAAGTACATGATGGAAGATCACTTAGGAGTCAGCTCTCCCAGTCATCGAGGCACAAAGGAATTTCTTCTCCCACCGTCCACTCCAGCCTCTACAGTAATTCTCCATGGATGGTGAAATGCCCTTCTGTCCAAGAAGCCCACTGCAGAGCTGTGTACTCCCAAGTACTGAAAGCATCTATTGCTCGTCAATGGGTTGGCTCTTCACCACTGAGTCCAATCTTGCCCTCTTGAGGCAAATAGAGAACACATAACTCTATTTTACGTGAAAGACATTCAGATATTTGAAGACTGATCTCATGATCCACTGTAGTTTTTTTATTTCAGAGTCAGTACCTCTAGGTCATTTATCATAAAAGAGCTGTCCACCTCTATTTGCCTTCTAATTTCCCAGAATATATCTTAAGGAGGGTCCAGCATCAAACAAAATATCAACAGCCCAGAATGGAGAGACACACTTACACCTTCACCTTGTGCCCTGGAATGCAGGTGTCCTTTCAGGAGCGGTGTCTTCACCTGGCTCTTCCTAACTTGCAACTGAATCTTGTCTTCCCACACCAGGAGTGGTGAAGTCTAAGGACTTCATTTCAACTTGTGCAACTGATCTTCTAAAACTCATTCAAGACTTACTTGTGCCTTGTTAAATATCATCTTATTTTGTTCCATTAAGGGGGAATCTTTGGGATATTTTATTCACCTGACACATTTCTCCTAGTTTGGATTTCTGTGAACTGGTAAATAAAGCATCTTGCACCTTTATGTGATATTGAGAAATGAACATCAGATGGAACTGGGCCAAGAGCAGAGCTGTCTAGCCCCTAAGGGACCTTTCTTACCTTTTGGGCAAGACTGTGTTACAAATTTTAAATGCATGGCACCAACTAGTATCATCGAACCCCTATTTCTATACCTTGTCCACTAGGATCTTATAAACTTTAATATTAATAACAAAGCAATTTTCCAAAATCAAGCTTCACAAAGCCTGCTGTGTCCATTGGCATGACAAACCTCAAAACACCACCCAGAAGAGGAAATGACATTTATTTCCCACAGTGTCTAAGTAAACATCTGTGGTTCCTAGATATCCACAGTTTCTTTAATAATTCTTTCTAGAATTCTGACAAAGATCAGAACTCATGTTTCTTTCTCATATGAAACTAGAAAATATACCCATTTCTAGTCTTTTGGTTCTGGAATTTTTCCTGAGTTTTCAATGACTGGGGTCATTTCTGCAAGTTATTTCAACACCGGGGGGTTAATTCAGTCAATAAGCAAATTCTGATTGAGTAAGGTCACATCAAGGGAATATTCTATTGTGAATATATCATCTTTTACCACTGAGAAACCTGAATTCCTTGCTCTCTCATTTCTCTCACCTATTCAGGTTTAATTTCCTCATCTAGATATTTGCTTAACATTTCTAGATTGAGGGCCATTTTCCTTGATTAAGAAAACAGAAAAGCTGAGAGTAGAAAGCCTTGCCTCTCCCCAGTCACCTAACATTAAACCATCTGTCTCAGCTCCGAGCTATCCTTGCCTTGTTCCCAGTCCAAAAGAAACAGCACTGTTCTGCTTTCCTGAGAGTATTTTTTGTTGTTGTTTTTCAGATCCGGCCTCTTTGCTACACTCTACCTACAGATTCAAGCCAGACTTTTATCCTGCATTCCATGTCCCTTCTTCAGCCTTTCTTGTGTGTCTTTCTAAAATGTGGTCCCTCTGAGAGTTGTGCAGCCTCACTGATTCTACTGATGCTGTATTCCTCAAACACAGATTGAACTGAATCAATCAATTTAATTTATGTTCTTGAGTGGAATAATTTGCAATTTTATAGCCTACAGTTTACTTTTAGACTCTTCCTTTCCTCAGTGGTCAAAATAACTTTTGAGGATCTTTGAACATGGAATCAAGTGCAGATCTAGGGAATCTGCTTTCCCAAAGCACTGGGTAGAGGCACACGGTGCCTAGCCCAGGCTTGCCTTGCTCTCAACCCGAACAATGCACTGAGATTTCCATCACCTCACTACCCACCAGAGAGCTTCCCTGTAGGTCCTAATGAAGTCTCGAAGAGCATTGCTCCTCACTGTAGATGTAGTAGAGTGAAGAGGCAGAGGGAGTGGGCTTTGAGATCGAGCAGACCTGCCTCTCCCACTTACAATGTGTGACCTTGGTCAAGTAGCCTCACCTCTTTCTGCCTCAGTCTCCTCTCTTGAAAAATGGGGGTGGGGACTTCCCTGGCAGCCCAGTGGTTAAGACTGCCACTGCAGGGGTCATGGGTTTGATCTAAGATTGGGGAACTAAGAGCCCCCATGCTGCTTATGCAGCCAAAAAAAAAAAAAAAGAGAGAGAGAGAGAGAGAAAGAGAGAGAGAGAGAGAGAGAGAAATGCAGTGATCACAGTCTCTGTCTCATAAATTGGTTATGGGGATGAAATGACAAGATGCATGTAAAATGTTGACCATGGTGCTTGGTACATAGTAAACATTCAGTAAATCATGCCATTATTACTACTGTGCTGTTGCTTCTTCCAGCGTCCAGTTCTATGTTTCTGTGTGGACTATTTGCTGTATATCTCTAAAACTCAGCTAGAGTGTAATCCCTGACTTGATTACCTGTGGCTAAACTTTATCAGGTAACTTCCCTTGAGATGAATAAAAGCACTTAAATAATTATTTGTCTCCACGTAAACAGAAGATCATATGGCTGGATCATCAACACTTGCTTGGGAGGAAGCCTAGAGACTGTGCCCACACAGACCGTGAGCTCGGCCACACCTCCAGCTGGTCTCACGGCTGGGGAACTGCACACCCTTCCAGGACAGGGATGTGACTCCCGCATCTGGGAGCCAGGATGCAGCTAGAATGGTGCAGCCTGAAGGTGAGCAGCCTCTAGCTGTGAATGCCACCCCTGCTGGGGCCACCGTGGACTGGCTCTTCCTTTGTTCCTGCGCCCTCGTAACATGCTTTCTCTTAGACAAAATGCAAGGATCCCCTTGTTAGGCAAATTAAAGTCATACAACTTTTTACTAATGGGGTCATATAAATTGACCCTCTTGTCCCTAGTGAGCTCTCAAAAAAACAAAGCAAAAATTTTCACTTCCTACTGAAATTCAATACTCCCCTCCACACCCTACCCCCACAGAAACATATACCCAATTGAGTTTAAATCACCTAGCCTGACAGCGTTTAGTCCCTGCTCACAATAGGGGGGACTGGCACTCAACATCCAGAAACCTTTTCTCAGCGGAGAATAACAGACTAAATGAACAGTCTATTCTTTAAAGCCATGGCTGGTTAACCATTTCCTTTTGTGGGTAATGCTGAATGCTCCTGTGTGTTGGTGTGTGGTTTCTCCAAGCTGGGTCTTGTGTTGCTCTCTGATTCACAACTATCTAAATCTTTAGATGTGATTTCCCACCTCCTCAGAATCTGTGAGAAGTTTCGCTTTGGTTTTTCCTGCAATTCTGTCAATGCCCTTGACATCCTCAGTGATGATCTGGAGCATGAAAGGGCATTCGAGGAATCCCAGCCAGAATCCTTGGCAGCAGTGGGCAAGCATTTTCCTCCGATGGTGGGTTTCAGCCCCTGCCTCTGCCTCTCTGGCCTCCGGTCAGCTCTTAGCTCCTGTGCACATCCATGGGCCTATTTCATTTCATCTCTAGCCAGGCCTCCTGTACCCCTCACTCTGGGTACTTGACTTCCCACAGCTCCTTATCATGATGGTGGTGGTAATCCAGAATGCTACACTGGGGGTCTGGTTTGATTGAGTCTTAACAAAAACTGGATACTGGAAAGTAGGTCATGATTCCATTCTGGGAGTCAGAGACTACAACTGAAAACCATAAATTCTAGCCCTTCCTTTATTAAACAGCTTTTTGTTTTGTTTTGCTTTCAGCTACATATCTAGTCACCATAAATGAAGTTTTTCTTGCTTTTGAATTTTACTGAAATGATATCATAATATATGTAGTCTTCTACAACTTGCTTAAATTCTTTCTATATGTTTCTAAAATACCTCTATGCTGCTCATTTTCACTGCTGTATTTATAATATTCAGTTGTATGTGCCACAGTTAACTGTACTACAGTTTATCCATTTTTCTGTTAGTGGATAGCTAGGTTGTTGGTAGTAGTTTGCTACTGTGGATGATGCTACCATGAACATTGCTGTATATATCTTCTGGTTAATGTGGGTATGAGTTTCTCTGGAATATATAATCAGGAATGAAATTCTTCAGTAGTAAGTATGCAACTGTTCAGCTTTTCAGCATAAAATCAAATTGTTTTCCAAAGATTTGTGGCTGTTTATACTCCCACTGTCTTCCCCTGGTGGCTCAGAGGGTAAAGCGCCTGCCTACAATGCGGGAGACCTGAGTTCAGTCCCTGGGTTGGGAAGATCCCCTGGAGAAGGCAATGGCACCCCACTCCAGTACATGCATGGAAAATCCCATGGACGGAGAAGCCTGGTAGGCTACAGTCCAAGGGTTCGCAACAGAGTCGGACACGACTGAATGACTTCACTTTCACCTTTCATACTCCTACTAACATTGAATAAAAGCTCCCTTTATTCCTCACCCTTGCCAAATACTTGGTATTATCAGATTTTATAAGTTTTTGAAAATTTAGTAGTATAAATTTGCATTTTCCTAATTACTAATGAGTATTCTTCTGTGAGACCTAGGACTTCCCTGGTGGCTCAGATGGTAAAGAATCTGCCTGCAATGCAGGAGACCCGGGTTTGATCCCCATATTGGAAAGATCCTCTGGAGAAGGGAATAGCAACCCACTTCAGCATCCTTGCTGGAGAATTCTATGGACAGAGGACCCTGGCAGGCTACAGTCAGAGGGGTCACAAAGAGTTGGACACACGTGAGTAACTAAAACTATTACTATTCTTTTGTGAAATGTATATTTATACCATTTGTCTATTTTTATATGGAGTTATTAATCTTATTGATTTGTAAGAGTTCTTTACATATTCTGGAATACTGAATATTTGTTATATTTGTTACAAATATATTTTCCAAATTAGTAGGTTTTCTTTTCTGATTATATTTGTTGCAGATTTATTTTCCAAATTAGTGGGGTTTTTTTCCTTTCCTTTATGATGTCTATAGACTACCAACTTGAGGTCTAAGAGATTCTTAACATTTCAAGTTAAAGTCTTTAATTTTTATGACATTGATTATGACATTTATGACATATGGTTTAAGATAAGGTTCAACTTCATTTTTTTCCTGTATGGAAAGCCAGTTGTCCCAGAATCACTTATTCCTGTGAATTGCAATGCTACTGCTGGCTTATATCAAGTTTTCATATATGTGAGATTATATTTGGGTGTGTTGATGGCTCTCAGTGAAGTATTAAAATTGACTCCATAAAGGATGTGCATATTTTTTCTTAGATTTATTCCTAGGCATATTGTGTTTTTATGCTAATGTAAGTGATATCTTCTTTGTATTTCATTTTCTAGAAACCAATGCTGAGATATGGAAATGCAATTGATTTTTCTATTTTGATCTTATTTCCAATCACATGATATAAACTCTTATTATTAAAAAAATTATCTGTACATTCTTTTGGGTCTCTATGTGGTTAATTCTATCATCTGGAAATGACAAAAATTTGTTTCTTCCTTTCCAAACCTTGTGCCATTTTATCTCTGTCTTACTGTACTGACTAGGTCTCCTGTGCAATATTGAATAGAAGAGGTGATGGCAAGCATCCTCTCCTATTACTGATTTTAAAAGAAATGCTTCTAATATTTTACCATTAAACAATACTGTTTGCTACAGGGTTTTGGAAGATATGTTTCAAATTCAGCAAGTTCTGACTCAGCAATTTCACTGCTAAGAACACAAAAACACCAATTTGAAAAGATATATGAAGTCCTATGTTCACTGCAGCATTATTTACAATAGCAAGATGTGGAAACAACCTGTGTCCACTAACTGATGGATGGATTTTAAAAATGTGGTATATATACAAATATTAGCCATTAAAAAACAGTGAAATCCTGTCATTTGACAACATAAATGGGCCGTGAAGATACTATGCTAAGAGAAGTCACACAGAGAAAAATAAATACTATAGGATTTCACTCATATATGGAATCTAAGAAACAAAATAAAACAAAACCAAAGTCATGGATACAGAGATCAGAGCAGTGATTACCTGAAAGGGAGGAGCAGGGGGTAGATGAAATGGGTAAAAGGGGGTCAACTGTATGATGACAGATGGTAACTAGATTTGTGGAGGTGACCACTCTCTAGTGTATACAGACATCAAATTGTCACGCTGTACACTGAAACTTATATAATAAAAAAATTTATCCTTCAAGAAGGCAAAATAAAAAGTTCTTTTTTTGCTAAAAGTTTTTATCCTAAATGAATGCTGAACTTTGTCAAATTATATTTTCTTCTATTGAAAAATCATATGGTTTTCTCTTTAATTTGATAATATGAGGATTGTTAAGTCACCCTTAGATTGTCCAATTTTAAATGAATTGAATTAAATGTTCATTATATTCTTTTATCTTTTTGAATCTTTGCTATATCTATGGTTATGTCTGCCTCTTTCACTCATTATTTATTTTTTCTCTCTTATTTTTAAAAATCAATTTAAGAGGACTGCCTTTAGTCTTTTAACTTTTTCAGTGAACAAACATTGGGCTTATTTGACCCTATTTTATCTTTATTCTCTATTTCATTTACATGTGCTCATATATTTATTATCTTTCTTTAGGTTTATTTTGTTCTTCATTTTCTAAGTGAAGTTGGACACTTAGCTCATTGATTTAAGCCTTTCTTCTTTTCTAATAAAAGTATTTAAGGTGATACCTCTAAGAACCATTTTCACTGCATCCCATGAGTTTTGATCTATTGGTTTCCTTTTCATATTTATTATATTTGAAATTTCAAAGTATTTTTTTAAATATCCTTTTTATTTTTTTGACCCAGGAGAAATGTATATTTTTACTTTCCATATGCATGATTTTAAAAAATATCCTTTGGTTATTGATTTCTAAGTTAGTTATATTGTAGTATAGAATGTGGCCTGTATAATATAGATTCTCTGAGATTTACTTTATGAACCAACATGGTCAATTTTTATAAATCATCATCAGTTCAGTTCAATTCAGTTCAGTTGCTCAGTCGTGTCCGACTCTTTGCGACCCCATGAATCACAGCACACCAGGCCTCCCTGTTCATCACCAACTCCCAGAGTTCACTCAAACAAACGTCCATCGAGTAAGTGATGCCATCCAGCCATCTCATCCTCGGTCGTCCCCTTCTCCTCCTGCCCCCAATCCCTCCCAGCATCAAAGTCTTTTCCAGTGAGTCAACTCTTCCCATGAGGTGGCCAAAGTACTGGAGTTTCAGCTTTAGCATCATTTCTTCCAAAGAAATCCCAGGGCTGATCTCCTTCAGAATGGACTGGTTGGATCTCCTTGCAGTCCAAGGGACTCTCAAGAGTCTTCCTCAACACCACAGTTCAAAAGCATCAATTCTTTGGCACTCAGCCTTCTTCACAGTCCAACTCTCATATCCATATATGACTACTGGAAAAACCATAGCCTTCATATAAACTTGAAAAGAACACACATCCTCTAAACTGGGGGTGCAGGGTTTTATACATGTCCATTGGAAATGGCAACCCACTCCAGTACTCTTGCCTAGAAAATTCCATAGATGGAGGAGCCTGGTGGGCTACACTCCATGGAGTTACAAACAGCTGGACACGACTGAGTGACTTCACTTTCTTTCTTTATTAAACTTATTAACTGCAATGTTCAAACTTATAGTAATGTTTTGTCTATTTGACTCTCATTAATGAAAAGATATACTAAAATCTCCTGATAATAGAAATTTCTGCTCGAAGTTTTGTCATTTTTTGTTTTATATATTTTGAGGCTGCTATAGGCTCAACATTTTAAACTGTCATAATCTTCTTGGTGAGTTGGTCATTTTAAAATTATGTAGTGACACTGTTTATTGCTAATCATAGTTTTGTTACTAAAAGTTAATTGTCTGAGCTGCCCAGGAGGCACTAGTGTAAAGAACCTGCCTGCCAATACAGGAGATAAAAGAGACATGGGTTTGATGTATTTACCCTAGCTTTATTTGTCTTATTTAGCTAGTATGTATTTGCCATTTTTCTTTTTTACTTTAAACCTTTTGCTTATTTATGCTTTATATGTGTCTACTAAATAGCATATAAATGGCTATTGTTTTGATCATTAACTTTCACTACAATTATTGAAATATTTAGACTTGTTGTTTTACCATCTTTGTGCTTTTTATTTTTTAAAAAATGCTTTAACATTTCTGTTTAGAATTGAATTGGGGGTTTGGTTTGGTTGATTACTTTTTCTTATTTCTTTTCCCTGTTTCCCCTGGTTGATTTAAAGTTATACATTTTTCCTATTCTTTTCATAATTACAGTTAAAATCTAAATAGGCATTTTAAAAATATCCTCAGCTCAGTTCATTTCAGTTGCTCAGTCATGTCTGACTCTTTGCAACCCCATGGACTGCAGCACACCAGGCCTCACTGTCCATCACCAACTCCCCTAGTATTCAAATTCATGTTCATTGAGTTGGTGATGCCATCCAACCATCTCACTCTCTGTCGTCCCCTTCCCTTCCCACCTTCAATCTTTCCCAGCATCAAGGTCTTTTCCAATGAGTCAGTTTTTTGCATCAGGTAGCCAAAGTATTGGAGTTCCAGCTTCAACATCAGTCCTTCCAATGAACGTTAAGGACTGATTTCCTTTAGGATGGACTGGTTGGATCCGTTTGCAGTCCAAGGGACTCTCAAGAGTTTTCTCCAACACCACAGTTCAAAAGGATCAATTCATCAATTCTTAAATATTCTAACAAAGTCTAAATTTTCAACAGTTTCAGTTCAGTTCAGTTCAGTCCCTCAGTCGTGTCCGACTTTTTGCAATCCCATGAATTGCAGCACGCCAGGCCTCCCTGTCCATCACCAGCTTCCGGAGTTCACTCAGACTCACGTCCATCAAGTTGGTGATACCATCCAGACATCTCATCCTCTGTCATCCCCTTCTCCTCCTGCCCCCAATCCCTCCCAGCATCAGAGTCTTTTCCAGTGAGTCAACTCTTCGCATGAGGTGGATAAAGTACTGAGTTTCAGCTTTAGTATCATTCCCTCCAAAGAAATCCCAGGGCTGATCTCCTTCAGAATGGACTGGCTGGATCTCCTTGCAGTCCAAGGGACTCTCAAGAGACTTCTCCAACACCACAGTTCAAAAGCATCATTTCTTCAGCGCTCAGCCTTCTTCACAGTCCAGCTCTCACATCCGTACATGACCACAGGAATAACCATAGCCTTGACTAGACCTTTGTTGGCAAAGAAATGTCTCTGCTTTTGAATATGCTATCTAGGTTGGTTATAACTTTTCTTCCAAGAAGTAAGCGTCTTTTAATTTCATGGCTGCAATCACCATCTGCAGTGATTTAAATAGTTTAGTTTCCTTTTAAACAACATAAGGACCCTGGAATGCTTTACTTCTAATCATTCAACTCCCAACTTCTGTCCATTTTAGTCCAGTTTTTTAGTTCTATCTTTGAAAAAAAAAAACCCATGCTATTTTATATTGACAATGTTTTACCTACATGTTTATTATTTTTTGCATTCACCATTTCTTCTTGAATATTTCAGATCAGCCTATTAGGTTTATCTCTTTTTTTTCTGATTAAAGCATATTTGCTAGAATTTTGTTTGTAGGTAATTTGTTGATTTGGCTTGAATCTCATTCTGAGTGGCTCACTTCTTTGTGTTTTGGGTGATTTTAAAAATTATTATAAGCTCATAGTTTATTGAATTTAATCTGTCTAAATCCTGAGAGCCTAACATGAAGCTTCGTCTCTTTGATACAGAATCTACACTTGGTCTTAGAGTTCTAGAGACCTGGCTTAACATGGGAATCCCAAGGTTAGCTCCCCTACTTCTTGTTAGACTGGAAGCAACCCTGGATTACTGTTTCTGTGTTTGCTTCCTTCCTGGAACACATAGGTTTTAGTAGATGTTTCTTCTTTTCCCTCTCTTTCTTGGCCCTGAGAGACTTATCTCACTTAAAAGTCTAGCAACATCTTCAAAAATGTCTTGTTGTAGTTAATGGGCTTTTCAGTATATATTCCACCATTCTGCTGTTCCATATGTTTTAGGAACTGTATTCTGTATTCTTGGCAGAGGCAATCACTTGGGTATTTAATTTAAATTTTTTTTCAAGTAAAATCACTGTAATGGTGTTTTTTAAAACTTAGGGATGTAAAATTAATTTTGTGGGTCATAACAAGCACTAGAAAATGAAACAGAATAAAAAATATCAGTCTTTTATAAGTAGTAAAGTTTAAAATTATCTCTTGAAGTATTGTATTCGATTATATATTTATATGTACTATTAATAACTTGTGATATAAACATATTTCTTACTGCTGTCATGGGCAATTTTTTTGTATAAAGCAATTGTCTGAAGCACATAACTCAATGACCCCAGGATCCATACAATGGAGAGAAGACCCAAGGCTTCTTCAGGAAGAGAATCTTAGTCTGTCTGGCCCTCACTGGGTCCATCTCTGTAATAAGGCCACTGCTCGACTAGGTAGCTACTGAGGCTGGAAATAGAGATGACTGCATAATAAATGGATTATTGCCATTTGTTGAGAGAGGCAGTTTGCCATAAGCCTTGAGCATTCCTGTGTGTCTTTGCTGAGTGTGCAAAACAGCAAGGACTGACCATCCTATGATCCCGAGCCACTCCCGCAGCCAGTCAAGTAGATTACTTGCTTCCTGGGAAACGGGCCGGCTTGTTTACTGCTTGCTATAGCTGCTGCTGAGTTCCTCTGCTGTGGTACAATCCCCTGGGTGCACAGCTGCCATCTGGGTCTATCAGACTTAGATACAGGGTGACTTGTGCCATTTGCGGTGCTGTGAGTAAAAACTCCCTTACTCGGATGCACTGAATCTCACTGTTTACTTTCAGCACATAGAGTGTGGCAAACCCATCCAAATTCCTTGGTTGCTAGGCTACCACCTTCAGAATCTTTGCCATGAATGGCATCAAGATTCAAAATCAGGGGTGTCTGACTCTACTCTCTGTGTTCTTTGCAGGACACCTTGCTGTTTCATTATCCAATAAATTAATATTCCTTCTGCTCCTCAGTGGCAGTCAAGATAAAAACCACAGAGTGGAGGCCAAACTACTTCCCTCTTCCGGCCTGTCTCTCTGGTTGTCATGTATGCTGCTGCTGCCACCTGCTGGCAGCCTCCGACAGCCAGGCTCTTTGTAAACCTCAGACAGGTTCTTTGTAAACCCCTTATCTGAGTGAAGGAAAAGCCATCCGACTCTAAGAAAAAAGAAACAAGAAGCTCAATGCAGGCAACCAACTGGTAAGCCTTCCTCAAAGCTGGTAAAGCTATCGGGGAGGAATAATTCCCACAACTCCCAATCTCAGTTTTCACAAGGTTTTACCTGTTTCCAGGTACTGAAAGAAAGCACAGATTCTGATATTTACTTCACCTAAATTTGAATGGTGGTCTCCTGCTAAACTGGGGTGTTCCATCACCTTGCATAAAAACAGAGAAAAAGGATACAAAAGAAGAAAATAATAAATATAAAATGATTAATTAAAAATAATTTTTTAAGTAGCAATGGTGTGTCTTTACTTATCAATATATTTAAAATATAATTGGATTAAGTTATCTAGTCAATACATATACACGCACTCACCATCAGAACACCTAAATATGCTAAAGAAATATGAATAGAACTAACAGGAGAAAAAGACAGCAATACCATAAAAATAGAGGACTTCAATACTCCACTTTCAGCAAATGATAGAATTTGGACTTGAATAACACTATAATCCAATGGTCTAGACTGACATATACAAAACATTCTATTCAACAGCAGCAGAGCACACATTCATCCAAAGTGCACACAGAATATTCTCTAGGATAAATCTATGTTGGGCCTAAATACAACTCTTAAAAATGTGAGAAGACTGTAATTATACCAAGTAGTTGTTTTCTGACAGCAATAGCATGAAATTAGAAACCACTAAGAGGAGGAAAAATTGAATAATCACATATATGTGATAATTATACAACATGATTCTAAAGAATTCACAGATGAAACAAAATTTTTTAAAAGATACACCTTCAGACAAATGAAATTGGAAACATTGCAAAGCAAAATTTATGAGATGCAGCAAATGCATTTCTGAGAGGCAATTTCACAGTGATAACTGCCCACATTAAGAAAAAAAACAAAAGACCTGAAATGACTATTTTTCACCTAAAAAAGTGAATTAAACTAGAAAAAAGAATAAGTTAAACGTAAAATTAAGAGAAGAATGAAAATAACTAAAATTAGAGCATAAATAAATTAGAGACTAGAGAGACTCTAGAAAAGATCAACAAAACAATTTTTTCTGAAAAGACAAGCAAAATCAAGAAATATTATTAATATTTATATCAACCAAGAGAAAAAGAAGAAACTAAGATAAATCATTTATAATGGAAAGAGAAACCATGGTAACTGATATCACAGAAATAAGAAAGATCATAGAGACTACTATCAAGAATCATACACCAACAAATTGGACTTTCTGGAAGAATTGGAAAATTTACTTTCAACATCAGTTCAGTTCAGTCACTCAGTCATATCTGACTCTGTGCGACCCCATGAATCGCAGCATGCCAGGCCTCCCTGTCCATCACCAACTCCTCGAGTTCACTCAAACTTATGTCCATCGAGTTGGGGATGCCATCCAGCCATCTCATACTCTGTCATCCCTTTCTCCTTTTGCCCCCAATCCCTCCCAGCATCAGAGTCTTTTCCAACGAACACCCAGTACTGATCTCCTTTAGAATGGACTGGTTGGATCTCCTTGCAGTCCAAGGCACTCTCAAGAGTCTTCTCCAACACCACATTTCAAAAGCATCAATTCTGCAGCACTCAGCTTTCTTCACAGTCCAACTCTCACATACATACATGATCACTGGAAAAACTATAGCCGTGACTACACAGACCTTTGTTGGCAAAGTAATGTCTCTGCTTTTTAATGTGCTATCTAGGTTGGTCATAATTTTCCTACCATGGAGTAAGCGTCTTTTAATTTCATGGCTGCAGTCACCATCTGCAGTGATTTTGGAGCCCCCCAAATAAAATCTGACACTGTTTCCACTGTTTCCTCATCTATTTCACATGAAGTGATGGCAGATGCCATGATCTTCGTTTTCTGAATGTTGAGCTTTAAGCCAAATTTTTCACTCTCCTCTTTCACTTTTATCAAGAGGCTGTCAGACTTCCCTGGTGGCTCAGATGGTAAAGTGTCTGTCTACAATGTGGGAGACCTGGGTTCAATCCCTGGGTCGGGAAGATCCCTTGGAGAAGGAAATGGTAACCCCCTCCAATACTATTGCATGGAAAATCCCATGGATGGAGGAACCTGGTAGGCTAAAGTCCATGAGGTCACAAAGAGTTGGACATGACTGAGTGACTTCACTTCACTTCACTTCACTTTCTGCCATAAGGGTGGTTTCATCTTCATAACTGAGATTATTGATATTTCTCCCAGCAATCTTGATTCCAGCTTGTGCTTCTTCCAGCCCAGCATTTCTCATGATGTACTCTGCATATAAGTTAAATAAACAGGGTAACAATATACAGCCTTGACATACTCCTTTTCCTATTTGGAACCAGTCTGTTGTTCCATGTCCAGTTGAAACTGTTGCTTCCTCACCTGCATATAGGTTTCTCAAGAGGTAGGTCAGGTGGTCTGGTATTCCCATCTCTTTCAGAATTTTCCACAATTTACTTTCAACATACAACCTAACAAAAGTGAATCATGAAGAAAATAAAAACAACTTTAACATATCAGTCATGAGTAAGATGATTTAAATAATAATCAAAATCTCTCAATTAAAAAAAAGACTCAGGATACAAGGGTCTCACAGGTGAATTCTACCAAACACTTAGAGAAGATTTAATGACAATCATTCTCAAACACTTCCAAAGAAATTGAAGAGGAAGGAAAACCCACCAAACTAATTATATAAGGCCAGCATTAACTTCCTATCGAATACAGATAAAGTCACTACAAGAAAAAAGAATCCCAGGTTCTGGTACGGTAGTTTCCCCTGAAGATAAGCCTTATTTAATTTCAGTCATGAGTAAGATGATTTAAATAATAATCAAAATCTCTCAATTAAAAAAAAGACTCAGGATACAAGGGTCTCACAGGTGAATTCTACCAAACACTTAGAGAAGATTTAATGACAATCATTCTCAAACACTTCCAAAGAAATTGAAGAGGAAGGAAAACCCACCAAACTAATTATATAAGGCCAGCATTAACTTCCTATCGAATACAGATAAAGTCACTACAAGAAAAAAGAATCCCAGGTTCTGGTACGGTAGTTTCCCCTGAAGATAAGCCTTATTTAATAACAGTACCCTGGAATATTTAAAAATGACCCTTCCTGCCAGAAGCATCAGGTCATTTTTCCCTGTACTTGGCTAAGCTCTTGAAGGAAGACCTTACAACAATATGGGGCAGCCTATGACTGGTTTCTTTTAGAGTTTTAAACTTCAGAATTGTCACCCTAAGCCCCCACTTATTCATCAATTACAGCTCAGATTTTCTACCCTTTCTGGCACTGGTTTCTATGGAGGTTTCTGCTAGGGAGACTCTATTTTGATAAGTCGCAAATGCCTATTTTTGCTGAGTTTCTCTCAAATGTTGAGGGCCAAGGTTTGCCTTGTGTCCTCATCTCTATACAGATCCTAGTAGAGTTTTAGATTTTTAAGTCTGTTCAATTTTTTATTGTTGTCTTAGGATGGAGTAAACTTTCCGTCTACTTACATGTGGAACTGGAAACCAAAAGTCATTAATAAATGCAGCTTTAAATTAAAGCGTAAATATTTCATGATACTAAATCTAAAGTTTTTCTTTGAAAGTAGTTCAGTTCAGCTCAGTCGCTCAGTCATGTCTGACTCTTTGTGACCCCATGAATCACAACACAACAGGCATCCCTGTCCATCACCAACTCCTGGAATTCACTAAGACTCACATCCATTGAGTCAGTGATGCCATCCAGGCATCTCATCCTCGGTCGTCCCCTTCTCCTCCTTTATAATATAGATTCTCTGAGATTTACTTTATGAACCAACATGGTCAATTTTTATAAATCATCATCAGTTCAGTTCAATTCAGTTCAGTTGCTCAGTCGTGTCCGACTCTTTGCGACCCCATGAATCACAGCACACCAGGCCTCCCTGTTCATCACCAACTCCCAGAGTTCACTCAAACAAACGTCCATCGAGTAAGTGATGCCATCCAGCCATCTCATCCTCGGTCGTCCCCTTCTCCTCCTGCCCCCAATCCCTCCCAGCATCAAAGTCTTTTCCAGTGAGTCAACTCTTCCCATGAGGTGGCCAAAGTACTGGAGTTTCAGCTTTAGCATCATTTCTTCCAAAGAAATCCCAGGGCTGATCTCCTTCAGAATGGACTGGTTGGATCTCCTTGCAGTCCAAGGGACTCTCAAGAGTCTTCCTCAACACCACAGTTCAAAAGCATCAATTCTTTGGCACTCAGCCTTCTTCACAGTCCAACTCTCATATCCATATATGACTACTGGAAAAACCATAGCCTTCATATAAACTTGAAAAGAACACACATCCTCTAAACTGGGGGTGCAGGGTTTTATACATGTCCATTGGAAATGGCAACCCACTCCAGTACTCTTGCCTAGAAAATTCCATAGATGGAGGAGCCTGGTGGGCTACACTCCATGGAGTTACAAACAGCTGGACACGACTGAGTGACTTCACTTTCTTTCTTTATTAAACTTATTAACTGCAATGTTCAAACTTATAGTAATGTTTTGTCTATTTGACTCTCATTAATGAAAAGATATACTAAAATCTCCTGATAATAGAAATTTCTGCTCGAAGTTTTGTCATTTTTTGTTTTATATATTTTGAGGCTGCTATAGGCTCAACATTTTAAACTGTCATAATCTTCTTGGTGAGTTGGTCATTTTAAAATTATGTAGTGACACTGTTTATTGCTAATCATAGTTTTGTTACTAAAAGTTAATTGTCTGAGCTGCCCAGGAGGCACTAGTGTAAAGAACCTGCCTGCCAATACAGGAGATAAAAGAGACATGGGTTTGATGTATTTACCCTAGCTTTATTTGTCTTATTTAGCTAGTATGTATTTGCCATTTTTCTTTTTTACTTTAAACCTTTTGCTTATTTATGCTTTATATGTGTCTACTAAATAGCATATAAATGGCTATTGTTTTGATCATTAACTTTCACTACAATTATTGAAATATTTAGACTTGTTGTTTTACCATCTTTGTGCTTTTTATTTTTTAAAAAATGCTTTAACATTTCTGTTTAGAATTGAATTGGGGGTTTGGTTTGGTTGATTACTTTTTCTTATTTCTTTTCCCTGTTTCCCCTGGTTGATTTAAAGTTATACATTTTTCCTATTCTTTTCATAATTACAGTTAAAATCTAAATAGGCATTTTAAAAATATCCTCAGCTCAGTTCATTTCAGTTGCTCAGTCATGTCTGACTCTTTGCAACCCCATGGACTGCAGCACACCAGGCCTCACTGTCCATCACCAACTCCCCTAGTATTCAAATTCATGTTCATTGAGTTGGTGATGCCATCCAACCATCTCACTCTCTGTCGTCCCCTTCCCTTCCCACCTTCAATCTTTCCCAGCATCAAGGTCTTTTCCAATGAGTCAGTTTTTTGCATCAGGTAGCCAAAGTATTGGAGTTCCAGCTTCAACATCAGTCCTTCCAATGAACGTTAAGGACTGATTTCCTTTAGGATGGACTGGTTGGATCCGTTTGCAGTCCAAGGGACTCTCAAGAGTTTTCTCCAACACCACAGTTCAAAAGGATCAATTCATCAATTCTTAAATATTCTAACAAAGTCTAAATTTTCAACAGTTTCAGTTCAGTTCAGTTCAGTCCCTCAGTCGTGTCCGACTTTTTGCAATCCCATGAATTGCAGCACGCCAGGCCTCCCTGTCCATCACCAGCTTCCGGAGTTCACTCAGACTCACGTCCATCAAGTTGGTGATACCATCCAGACATCTCATCCTCTGTCATCCCCTTCTCCTCCTGCCCCCAATCCCTCCCAGCATCAGAGTCTTTTCCAGTGAGTCAACTCTTCGCATGAGGTGGATAAAGTACTGAGTTTCAGCTTTAGTATCATTCCCTCCAAAGAAATCCCAGGGCTGATCTCCTTCAGAATGGACTGGCTGGATCTCCTTGCAGTCCAAGGGACTCTCAAGAGACTTCTCCAACACCACAGTTCAAAAGCATCATTTCTTCAGCGCTCAGCCTTCTTCACAGTCCAGCTCTCACATCCGTACATGACCACAGGAATAACCATAGCCTTGACTAGACCTTTGTTGGCAAAGAAATGTCTCTGCTTTTGAATATGCTATCTAGGTTGGTTATAACTTTTCTTCCAAGAAGTAAGCGTCTTTTAATTTCATGGCTGCAATCACCATCTGCAGTGATTTAAATAGTTTAGTTTCCTTTTAAACAACATAAGGACCCTGGAATGCTTTACTTCTAATCATTCAACTCCCAACTTCTGTCCATTTTAGTCCAGTTTTTTAGTTCTATCTTTGAAAAAAAAAAACCCATGCTATTTTATATTGACAATGTTTTACCTACATGTTTATTATTTTTTGCATTCACCATTTCTTCTTGAATATTTCAGATCAGCCTATTAGGTTTATCTCTTTTTTTTCTGATTAAAGCATATTTGCTAGAATTTTGTTTGTAGGTAATTTGTTGATTTGGCTTGAATCTCATTCTGAGTGGCTCACTTCTTTGTGTTTTGGGTGATTTTAAAAATTATTATAAGCTCATAGTTTATTGAATTTAATCTGTCTAAATCCTGAGAGCCTAACATGAAGCTTCGTCTCTTTGATACAGAATCTACACTTGGTCTTAGAGTTCTAGAGACCTGGCTTAACATGGGAATCCCAAGGTTAGCTCCCCTACTTCTTGTTAGACTGGAAGCAACCCTGGATTACTGTTTCTGTGTTTGCTTCCTTCCTGGAACACATAGGTTTTAGTAGATGTTTCTTCTTTTCCCTCTCTTTCTTGGCCCTGAGAGACTTATCTCACTTAAAAGTCTAGCAACATCTTCAAAAATGTCTTGTTGTAGTTAATGGGCTTTTCAGTATATATTCCACCATTCTGCTGTTCCATATGTTTTAGGAACTGTATTCTGTATTCTTGGCAGAGGCAATCACTTGGGTATTTAATTTAAATTTTTTTTCAAGTAAAATCACTGTAATGGTGTTTTTTAAAACTTAGGGATGTAAAATTAATTTTGTGGGTCATAACAAGCACTAGAAAATGAAACAGAATAAAAAATATCAGTCTTTTATAAGTAGTAAAGTTTAAAATTATCTCTTGAAGTATTGTATTCGATTATATATTTATATGTACTATTAATAACTTGTGATATAAAACATATTTCTTACTGCTGTCATGGGCAATTTTTTTGTATAAAGCAATTGTCTGAAGCACATAACTCAATGACCCCAGGATCCATACAATGGAGAGAAGACCCAAGGCTTCTTCAGGAAGAGAATCTTAGTCTGTCTGGCCCTCACTGGGTCCATCTCTGTAATAAGGCCACTGCTCGACTAGGTAGCTACTGAGGCTGGAAATAGAGATGACTGCATAATAAATGGATTATTGCCATTTGTTGAGAGAGGCAGTTTGCCATAAGCCTTGAGCATTCCTGTGTGTCTTTGCTGAGTGTGCAAAACAGCAAGGACTGACCATCCTATGATCCCGAGCCACTCCCGCAGCCAGTCAAGTAGATTACTTGCTTCCTGGGAAACGGGCCGGCTTGTTTACTGCTTGCTATAGCTGCTGCTGAGTTCCTCTGCTGTGGTACAATCCCCTGGGTGCACAGCTGCCATCTGGGTCTATCAGACTTAGATACAGGGTGACTTGTGCCATTTGCGGTGCTGTGAGTAAAAACTCCCTTACTCGGATGCACTGAATCTCACTGTTTACTTTCAGCACATAGAGTGTGGCAAACCCATCCAAATTCCTTGGTTGCTAGGCTACCACCTTCAGAATCTTTGCCATGAATGGCATCAAGATTCAAAATCAGGGGTGTCTGACTCTACTCTCTGTGTTCTTTGCAGGACACCTTGCTGTTTCATTATCCAATAAATTAATATTCCTTCTGCTCCTCAGTGGCAGTCAAGATAAAAACCACAGAGTGGAGGCCAAACTACTTCCCTCTTCCGGCCTGTCTCTCTGGTTGTCATGTATGCTGCTGCTGCCACCTGCTGGCAGCCTCCGACAGCCAGGCTCTTTGTAAACCTCAGACAGGTTCTTTGTAAACCCCTTATCTGAGTGAAGGAAAAGCCATCCGACTCTAAGAAAAAAGAAACAAGAAGCTCAATGCAGGCAACCAACTGGTAAGCCTTCCTCAAAGCTGGTAAAGCTATCGGGGAGGAATAATTCCCACACACTCCCAATCTCAGTTTTCACAAGGTTTTACCTGTTTCCAGGTACTGAAAGAAAGCACAGATTCTGATATTTACTTCACCTAAATTTGAATGGTGGTCTCCTGCTAAACTGGGGTGTTCCATCACCTTGCACATAACACTGTCCACCACGTTGACAACCAACAAACCAGTAGGTAATAGCATTTGACCAAGCTGAAGCTGAAACTCCAGTACTTTGGCCACCTCCTGCGAAGAGTTGACTCACTGGAAAAGACTCTGATGCTGGGAGGGATTGGGGGCAGGAGAAGAAGGGGACGACCGAGGATGAGATGGCTGGATGGCACCATGGACTCGATGGACATGAGTCTGAGTGAACTCCGGGAGATGGTGATGGACAGGGAGGCCTGGCATGCTATGATTCAGGGGGTCACAGAGAGTCGGACAGGACTGAGCAACTGAACTGAATTGAACTGAACAAGAGTCTAAGCAGCTGCAAAGCTCAACTTGACCTCCTCATAGAGAGTAAAGCTCAGGGCAATCAGGTCATTGCACATTGTGGTCCTTTACTCTGGGCAGCTAGAACCATCAGGACAACCCATTCCCTTTGTCAAGGACATCACACACACACACACACACTCACAGACACACCTTACAGAACATAAAGACTTGTTATCTGGGGTGGGTTTTTTTTTCTTTGTTGCCCTTACCTTAACAAAATGAGGAAAAACCCTTCCTGGGGATGGGAGAGCTTATTTCTAACTGTTGGAAAAAGAGAAAGCAGGAATTGTTGTCACGACAATTAGAAGCTCATCAAAGGCTTATTTTGCTCATCAGCCACCATTGCCCTCTGTCCTGCACCCCCGCATGTTCCTCTAATTCAATGCCCGCCTAATGAATAACTCCTAGGAACAAAAGACCCTTTCAGGCTGGTGCACATCCCTATCGGAGGAGACTTGCATAACTGTCGCAGACAGCTCATGTTTTCAGGCCTGTCTCTAAAGTTGGTTATTCACAACCTTTATAGCTCAATATTATTGTCTAACTGTGATTATTTTCTAATTATCCTAATAATACCTATTAAATAATTCCCATTCAATCACTTGAACCAGAGCAGCCCAGACCAGCTCAAATACAACTTAACCTAATAAGCATCGGTCATTCATTAAGCACCAGGGCAATCTCTTAAAGGGGCTGAGTGGAATATTAAACTGCACGGGAATATTACTATTGCACAAATGTTATTACAAGGTAGAGTGTATTAATTTCGATGCCTGGTTCGCACATCTTCTGCTCGGTTTCCTCTGGGGCCGCTGTGACTTGACTCTTCCAGTCTCCTGCCCCTTGTTGATCTGCATCTGTCATCCACACAAGGACAGTCAAGGAAAAAAGGCCCATAAACTTAACAGGGAAATTAAATTACCAAGGATATAAAGGGAATGAACAGAATCCATCTTCCGGCTGGAGAAATACTACCTTTGAAAACACCGTGAGCTGGCTGAGTTTCTCTAGCTGATAACTCAAAATAGCCTTTCTTTACAGGGAGGGAGATTTTTCAGGAGCTTTAAAAATTTGCTTTCTAGACTTCAAATTTCAAGCAATAAAGATCAGAGACTCAGGTCTTTTTAAAGTGCAGGATATTTAATAATATTTCATAAAGTAATATCAGGTAGCTATTTATTGAATGCCTACAATGTGGTGGGCACTCTTGGGAGACTATTGGCCCACCAACGCCCTTAATTTTCAAAATGATCTAGTAATGTGAGGATTATTAGCCCCATTTTTTATTCCAAGAAACCTGAGGCCAGAAAGGTTAACCGATTCCCCTAAACCACACAGTCTAAATGCAGTGGGACAGAATTTGAACACGGAGCTCTTTGATGCTTATGATTTTACCTATCCCACCATGCCATACGGCCTCCCCAGCAAACCAAATCATGTCCTAGCTTTGCTGGTTTATCCTTTTCATTTCTAAGTCTCTCACTGAAGTCAGCAGATTCCCAAAGACAAGTGCCAGGCCTTCTTGATTGGGAATATGACCAAGCATTTCATTGTCTTGAAAGCCGTGACAACAGCTATAGAGGCAGGCTGTGACCCTCACTCCAAGTAGTGACAAACAGTTATCATTTTTGTCATAAACCCTACTTCCAATGGGTGGATTTGGGTTCTCATTGTAAGGAAATGCACAGAGTATTGTAAGAAAAGGAACAAATATTTATTAACCATCTCTCTCATGCCAGGCACTGTCTCAGGGCTTCCAAATACATTGTTTTGACTGGTCTTCAACATAAATCTGAGGAACAGGCACAATTGGCACTACCACTTTGTAAAGACAGAGACTGAGGCACAGAGGGGTAAAGTAAGTCAGACCCTGACATCTCCAGAGAAATGCTAACCACGCAGCTACTAAGTTGAAATCATAGGACCTCTCAAGTGGATGGGCCTTTGTAAGGCTCTGGGAGTAGCCCCCAGCTTCAGGTCTCACAAAACCTGAGTCTGTATCTGCTTTTTAAGAGAACTGAAGTCCTAACCTTTCTCTATATTGTTTACACGACTGGACACAGAAATATATGTTTTTGTGTAAATGCTTTTTCATGCTTTATATCCAAGCTACAGAAGGCTAAAGATCACATCAGAAAATTAAAGAGACAATGCCTCCAAGTATATGGATGTGTGTACACATATAAATGGGGGCTTCTCTGGGGGCTCAGGTGGTCAAGAACCATCTTCCAACACAGAAGACGTAAGAGACATGGGTTCGGTCCCTGGGTCAGGAAGATCCCCTGGAGAAAGGAATGGCAACCCACTCCAGTATTCTTGCCTGGAGAATCCCATGGACAGAGGAGCCTGGTGGGCTATAGTCCATGGGGTCACAAAGAGTCGGACACGATTGAGCGACAAACACTTTCATACATATGTGTGTGTGTGTGTGTGTGTGTGTGTGTAACTGAATCACTTTAATACCTAAAACAAACACAACATTGAAATAAAATTCAACTAAATAAAAAAGAGACAATGCCCACCATTAACTCCAATTGATTAGCCACACACTGCTGGATGGTTTCCCAAAACACATAGATTTCTTCGTTTTATCCCTCACCCAAAACCCTCTGCTGGCTCCTCATTCATTAAGGCATTTCATGTTTGGCCTTTGCAAGTGCTGTTCCCTCTGCCAGAACAGTCTCTTCACCTCCCTTGTTAACTCCTGTTCCTCTTCTGGTTCTTGTCTTAACAGATCATCCCTTCCAGGTGATTAGCCTGACTGACCTCCCCTCCCTGCCCCACCTCCATTGAGATCAGTTAGGAAGCCCGTGATTCTGTCCTCATTCTATCCTAATGCTTATTCCCATTACAACCCTCATCCTCCCCTACTATGGTTTGTTTATTTAAGTGTCTATGTCCCTAAATGGACCACACACTTCTCAAAGTCCGAAAAAGTGTTTATCGTTATAGAAACATTGTCTCCATGTCTAAGGTAAGGCAAGCCTTCACCAGCTGAATTCTGTTTGCATCTAAGAATCTGAAGCTATCAGTAGAATAGATATCATTTATTGCTTTCCCTTGTGCCAAGCATGTGCTGATTGGGGCAGATCCCCTGGAGAAGGGAATGGCAACCCACTCTAGTATTCTTGCCTGGAGAATTCCATGGACAGAGGAGCTTGGTGGGCTACAGTCCACGGGGTTGCAAAGAGTTGAAAATGACTGAGTGACTAACACAGTACTATACATATATATATATAAAGATAACTTCTTCTTTAATCTTTATCTTAGCTCTATAAGATAGGAAACCACTATTTCCCACATTTTATAGCAGAAAACAAAAGTTCATAAAGGTTTAGAACCTAAGTGATCCAAGGCCTTATAGCTGATAAAGGGAGAAACAGGTGGTAAGGGGAGAAATCAGGACTTTGACTCCAAGTCCAGCTTGAGTCTTTACCAACATCGCTTGAAACACTCAGCTATTTCTCCTGAATTTATCTTAACCTCTGAATTGCAAGAACATAGCAGCAGAGAGACTGGACAGACCAGAAACCCAAGGCCCACAGACCAAGTGATGCCCTGGGAATTTCAAACTGGATGACCAGTTTGATTTTGCAAATGGGAAGCAGCTGCAGATTGAGCATGCAGGTCAGTGTTGACGGTTCCGCAGTGAGTGGCAAGGCCTCACTGCTTTGCCTGGATGGTTAGACGGACACTATTCTCAGACCACAGTCACAGGCCTGAGCCCACTGCACCGGATCTGCCCACAATGATGCCTACCTGCTTCTCCTCTCAGCGCCTTCTCCAATCTGACGCCCTGGATCTCAGAAGCCCTCTGCCGCTCTTCCACCTCCTCCAACTGCCTCTGGATGGCCTGCAATGCCAGGATTGTGTGTCATGCAGGTGCTTGCAACATGCAGGGTCACACAAGGGGGCCAGTTCTGCCACCTGCTTTCCAAGGGGAAGAAGCTCTTTCTCTTGGGTCGCCAGCTCTTCAGTTAACTGGGTAAGAATCTCTGAATTCCCCAAACAACTGGAATTTTATATTTCCCTTCTTTAATGTGAAAACATAAAGCAAGGAGTCTGTGGGTAAGCTCAATCTGCCCCAAGGAGACAGTCCCTTCTGACCAGGCCAATCGCACAGACATGCTGTCAGGCAGAGGCTGCGGCCTGGGTGAGCAGCCCCCGTGGCTCCTGGACTCCTTGGAGCCTTGGCCTCTGACCGTGGTCATGGCACAGCTGCTGGAGCTGCTGGCTGTATTCAGAGTTGGACAGGATCTCTGGGGACAAACACAGAGTGTGCTCACAATCCATTTCCCCAAGAAGAACCAGCAGATACCTCCCAAGACATTGGAACAGGAGGTGGGAGCCAACTCCTGGGGCCGGGTATTCCTCTCTCAGTCTGCCCTGCCCCTGTCCTGAGCTACAGATTGGCAACCTGTTATTTTGTTGCACCATGGGGCTTTTTACTGTCTGTGGAAGTATACTATGGCTTGTTACTAGCAGTTTAATAAGACCAGACAGAGATGTTTATTTCATTAAGGCATATCCTCCCTTAGACTGCTGTAGGTACCTATCAAGGCTTGGGGTCATGATGGGCTTTGTATTTATATGTTTAATTTCCCCACTAGCTATTTCTCTCTTGTGTGTATTAGGAAGGAAAATTAAGGGGGAAAAAATCCCTTTCCTATATACATGTTGTTCATCCCCATCAGTTTTTTCTGCTTTTAATCACATGCTGCCACAAGGCACATCTCTTGGCAGAACAGACTTTGCACCAGGCACCTTCAAAGAAGTGGTTGCTGTTTGGGCAGGTATAACCTGTGTGTTCTTCCTTCCCTACTTTCTCCTAGCTCTGTCTCATTCTTCTTCCTCCTTAACTCTACCTTGTTCTAAGTCTCCCCTGGAGTCATATTACAATTGCTGAGGCACCTCCAATCTGTGAAGAGCCTGAGCGAGGGTCGGGGCAGGGACTCAGCAGCCACCTGGCTTCTTGTCTTCGCTGAGAATGTTTAAATCCCAAACATAAAATCTGAAATAGATGGGAATTCTAATTAAAACTACTTGTAATTTTATGCTTTCTTCCTGTCTCTTTTTTAAAAATGATGATATCTTTATAGATCTGTCTCTCGCTGGTAGAGTGTAGCATTGCTAAAGGAAGGGAAACATTTAAATGACTTTATGACTGTTGCTTTGTAATTATGCCTATGTAATTGTTATGGACTGAGCAGTCTCCACCCCACACTAAATTCATCTATTGATGTCCGAACCCCTAAAGAGACTGTTTGGCCCTTATGGAGGTAGGTGAGGTTAAATGAGGTCATAGCAGTGGGCCCTAATCCAACAGGACTGGTGTCCTTACATGCAGAAGAAAAGATACCAGAATTCTTTCTTTCTCTTGCTCTGAATGCACACACACGAAAAGGCCATGTGAAGACACAGCAAGAAGGCAGCTGTCTGCAAGCCAGGAAGACAGTCTTCACTGGAAACCAACACTGGAAACACCTTGATCTTGGACATCCAGTCTCCAGAGCTGTGAAAGAATAAATTTCTGTGGTTTAAGCCACCCAGTCTGTGGTATGTCATCATGGCAGCTCAAGCTGACTGATACAGTCATCCTTCTTTAGAAACTAAGAAAGAAAATCTCAAAGATTATATAGGGCAGGTATGGATGCCAGCAGATTAGGACTCAAAAGGCAACTGTGATTCTTCTGTTAGTACTCTTGCCTGGAAAATCCCATGGACTGAGAAGCCTACAGTCCATGGGGTAGCCAAGAGTCAGACACAACTGAGAGACTTCACTTTCACTGTCTGGAGTAGAAATATCAGGTTGGCAAAAAACCTGTTGGGGTTTTTCCATAACATCTCATGGAAAAACTTGAATGAACTTTTCAGTCAACTCAATATAAGAAGAAGAAATTATTGAGTTTGCCAATCCATTTCATAAAGATAACTTGTTCTCAGAAGGAAAAGTTGAATTGTTTCAAGAAAGTCTGTTTCAGAAAGTGAGGATGGACAGAGGGAATTTAATTTTCCCCGACTGCTAGGTAAAGAGGGTGACTCCCGAGTCAGCCACTGAGAAGAGTAAAGAAGGTTGGATTTAGTGACTTCCTTCCTGTTAGAAATAACTTATTGGACTACACAACTGGATAAAGTGAGTTACTGGAGAAGGAGATGTAAGGGTACAATGCATTAACACAGTGATCATTTAGGTCCCTTTGTCCAAAAACTCAACTGCTCTTCAAGGCTAGGTTTGGGGTCCTCAGGGAGAGGGGGAGTGCCTTGACTTTCTGCTTCATTTTGCAGGTCGGTAGATCCACTTGAGCAAAAATGTTTGCAGTAAACAATTAGGCCAGGAAGTCTACAGCAGAATGGTAGGTGCTTATGTATTCAACTAACCTGGGAACAGAGACAGCCCCAAGAGCTGTCAGTTCAGCAAAGACACTGTCAGAAATTCGAGAGAAGGTTATATCCTCACAGAGGACAAAACGAAGGCCACTGCTGTGTGGCAGTCAGGGCCTGGGATGGATTCCAAGGCAGTGTGTTGGCTGCCATTCCAGCTCACTTTGCAGGACACACGCCTGCAGATGGAAAGGCAGCTGGGAGTGGGCCAACTCAACACCTGGGCTCTCTGGCCCCAGAGTCCCACCAAGGATTGAACCATAGCCTTCAGAACAGCCACAAGCCTGGTGCGTAGAGAAGAGAGACTGATCTTTCCCTAGCTCAGCTTCCCCAGTTCAATACAGATTTCCAAAGGGCTTCCAGACCCAGATCCTCAGCAACCCGGACCCATTCACTCGTTTGTTTTCTGACCTGAGCTTTATGAAGTCTTTTCAATTCTTCTTGCTTAACCAGTTGTTTTGTTGCTTTTTCCAGCTTCCTTCTTCTTCTAAGTGCCTTCCTCTCCTACCAAAACCAAGAAGAAAAATATGTCTAAGAAAAATGGAGTTGAAACTTACAAAATACTGTCACAGCCTCTATCCTCTCCAACCAAACCACTGCTTGACTTCTAGAACAAAGATGTCCAACAGAGCTTTCTGCAATGATAGAAATGTTCTCTATCAAGGCAGAAGCTTGCTTTCCTTCCCTACTTCACTTTGTGCAAATACATCATTAATACCACTGGGTTCTTTGTGTGCCTGGGCTAGTGGAATACAGAACACCCAGAATTGAGGCATTTACAAAGCTTGATTCAGGTCTTCATGACAAGTCTAGGACAACTTCTAGATTGTAACCATTGCAAAGGTTCTAAGCCATTTGGATGAGGAAACCCCTACTTTAAGTGGCTAGGACCTTTCTTAGAAGGCTGGGGTGGAGACCAGCATGGTGGAAATCACTGGTAGTTGTCCAGATATTGGCTAACTCAATCTCTGTGGAGAGTCAGTCCCTTATTTAACAAATATTTCTTGAGCTCTCATTATACTGCTGCTGCTGCTAAGTCGTTTCAGTCGTGTCCGACTCTGTGCAACCCCAGAGACGGCAGCCCATGGGCTCCGCCATCCCTGGGATTCTCCAGGCAAAAACACTGGAGTGGGTTGCCATTTCCTTTTCCAATGCATGAAAGTGAAAAGTGAAAGTGAAGTCACCAGCAAGTACTGAGTGCTATGTGCTAGACCCTGTACTGATTACTTCACAAATATCATCTTATTTATTCTTCAAATTATGTGTTTTTTTTTAATAGACAAGGAAATCAGAATTCAGAGAAGTTAAATAACTTATCCAAGATGACACAATCAGGAATTGGAAGCACCAGTAGCTAAGCTCAGGTAACCTGAGTCCAAGTACCCACATTTCCATCTAGTTTATTCTGTCTTTCCCATGCCCCTACAGTGCAGGTACATCACACACCTCTGTTTTATAGAAATATTAGACTTCCAGCAAGAAGGCCTTGACAGCCTCATACCATCTCAGCACTTTACAGCAGTGAAGTTGCCAAAGCCCAACTCTTTTATCAAGAGTCAGCAAAGCAGAACCTAGATGGGTAAAGAAAGCCTTGTATTGCCTTTTATTAAGATGATGACATAAACAAAAAGGATGATATATCAACAAGCACTCATATAACCTTACGAAGCACCAGGTACACTTCTTACATCCTCAGTGATAGTGGTGATGATATAGAGAGGAAAGTAAAGAGGCTAAGGAAGAAAAAGATAAAGGACAGAGAAAGAGAGATATCTGGCAAGGCTGAAGACAAGCTCCCTGTCCCCATTTGTCAGATCCAGGCATTAATTTGAGGGGAGGTGTGCAGAGCAAAGAGGTGAGGGTATTTATTTTGTCTCCAGTTTCCTGTCCTGGAGAAGGGCATGGCAACCCACTCAGTATTCTTGCCTGAAGAGTTCCATGAACAGAAGAGCCTGGTGGACTACAGTCCACAAATCGCAAAGAGCAGACACGACGGAGCAACTAACACACACAGCAGTTTCCTGTGTAAAGGTTCACTAGAGCTGACATGGGCTCTATGCCACGTGGTTGGGGACATAACTATATGGGGCAAAAGAGATTTAAAAGACCAGAGGGGGAAACGCTTCTTCCATTCCTTCAGTGTGAGCTCTGAGAAGTGGTAAAAAGGAGCCTTTTGCCAGCTTCCCTTCCTGAAGAATGGGCCGTGTCAGAAGCCAGAAGCAGCAGCGAGCTTTACCACACGCACGCCTTCTCAGTCACATCTGACTCTTCGTGACCCCATGGACTGCAGCCCGCTAGGCTCCTCTGTTCATGGAATTTCTTAGGCAAAAATACTGAGAGTGGATTGCCATCTCCTCTTCCAGGGGACCTTCTGGACCCAGGGATCAAACTCACGTCTCCTGCATTGGCAGGTGGATTCTTTACCAAGGCGCTACCCGGGAAGCCCAGCTACACCACACTGCAGGCTTATATGATGATTGGCTCTGTTCTGGGTGACCAGGAAGACACAGAGCTACTTGGAAGGCTTGCCTTAGCTTATCATGGTCTTGCTATTTTGAGAGTTTTGGGCCACTCCATTCTTTTGGTCCCCATGAGTGTCAAGATGGTTGATGCTGGGGTCTCTGCCTCAATTGAATACAGAATTAACTCAGGGTCACTCAAGGAGGTGAGAGGGCCTGTAGGGAAACCCTAGAAATCAACACACAGAATTCATTTGTGTTGAGTGCCAAACTAATCAGACACACCCACAGTCAGAAATTAGAAATCTTTCAGTATTGTCTTATTCTCATTTTCTGCCCCCCTCCTCTATCCCCTACCCTCCCTCTCTTCTCTTTCTCTCTCTCTTCCCCCCCCCACACATGTCCCAGTTCCCTCCTGACTTGCTCCAAGCTGGGCCTTGGGGAGCTGGAACCCCTGAGTGACTTGAGATGACGCCAAAGCTCCAAGCCAGATATGGAAAAGTTGAGTTTAAGTAAATAAATTTGGTTCTCTCTCTTTCTCCTCAGACCTCACTGCTCCAAAAAGTAAACACTGCCACAGCAGTGAACCGCTTCTCTGTCCGCCCAGGAAGCACATGCAGTCCAGCCATTCAGCCCTTCCAGCCCCAGCAGACAAAGGATTTGGGATTTGGTCAGGGGATGCATGTCTCCACGTATGTAACATGCATATGCATTTAAAGACATACAACAACGTTTGTGTTTTTAAATCCATGGGTACAGGAGTTGTTTAAAGGGTGCTCCGTAAACTAATGTTCATTAAGCAAAAAGAACAGCTGTCCCCCTGTCGGCACTCAGCTAGTCAGTGGGGATCCTCGGAGTCTAGATGCAACTGCATGGTTCATTTCGCATTTCTGATTAGAATAAACATAACATTTTCCATGCAATCTGCCTCTAGTGCTTCTTAAATGAAGCTGTGCTTCCCCCAGGGAAATATGCATCTGCTTGCTGTAATTTTTTTCGATGGTTTGCTTGTTGGATCACATATTAAACCCACTTTAAGAGCTGCAGTCACCAAATGGTTTCAAGTAAATACGTCTGCTTTTTTCCGCCTTCCCATTTTGACATTTCTGAGAAAGGCAAGCTTCTAAAAGTTATATATATAAAGATAATCCTTAGGGTGTTCCAGGTGAAAAAGAGTGGTTGCTGTCAAATGCAATGAAACATGATCTTCCTAATGAAACTGCTGCAGCTGGAGCCCACATTGGGTCTGAAATCTGGATGGTAAAACGGCCCCCACAAGCCAAGGCCCCCGTTGGTTTGCCAAGTGTTGTTACCTTTGACCGTGAGGAAGGCTGGGGATGGAATTCCTCATCTGCAGAGGAGGTGGTGGAGGAAGAGGTAGAAGAGTCAGTCCCTGTCCCCTGCGCTCTGGTGGGGACATGCGTGGGACCTGAAATGGAAACAGAACTCACTTGAACTCCTAGCTTCTTCTGCTTCATGACCCAGAGCCGCCTCTCCCTCCTCCCTGCCACCCCCGTTCTCTTCCTCCCCGCCCTCCCTTCCCTGCACCTGCCTTGAGCATGAAGCGGCGCACCTAAGGGCAACTGAAAATTTGGCCCTCCACGTTAATTACATTTCTGGGTCCCTGCCAAGAGCTTTGCAGCTCTCTTTTCATGTAAAAAAAAAAAAAAAGGTATTATGCAGAAATCAATTAATTCCTTAAACACCATTTATATGGTGTGTTGCTTAGAATGCATTCAGAGATGAAATCTATTATTAAAATGCGTGTCTGAAGTTAGCTGAGTTACCTAAATGCTTGTGTAAGGTTCATTCTGCAGAGTAATTGAATGCAAAAAAGTCAGAGCCAGCTCTTAAACAAATCGCCCTTCTGCGGCTCACAGCATCTGGCACCCATTTTTACTACATGACATCTGCTCAGTGTAAAAGGGCTGGCGTCAGAATGTCTGGTCATAGAAAAAAAAATCCCAAATGTAATCAGAAGCAAAAGGACTCTAAGCCTAAGGTTTTATCACATAGTCTCATGCAACATAAATATTTCATTAATTATGGCTAAACAAATGCCACTTTTATTTTCCCAACTTGCAGATATTATCACATCATCGAAGTGATGATTCAAATGCCAGAAAAGGCAGTTTAAGATAGGGAGGACTCAACAATTCCAGGCCCATGGGAGAGCTGAAGTCGAGGGGACGTGCCAATTCCTCAACAAGAGGTAGATGTTTAGAGGCAGGAAGTGCCTGTGTTTGCTCGAATCTCTTTGTGACTTCTCTGGGGCCCATGTGTGATAAAGTCTTCCAGGTACCATAGGAGACTTGTATTCTGCTCAGCAACAACATCTGCCCAGACACATCAACCTGAAGCAGAGTCAATTATTAATATCTGGATTAACCCACCCTAAACACTGGCTATCAGAACCAGGTAGGACTCTGTGATAGAAAACTTACTCATCTTTACTCTGCCATGACAGGTTCTATCTAAAGAGACATGTGTGCTGGGTATGCAGGGAGGAGAGGCAATTTCAAGCTGACTAACATTCTCTCCAGCCAGCCTTTTCTTCCCCGTAATTTTCAACTATTCACCCCAGTGAGAGAGCCAAGTTTTAAAAAATAAGGGTAATTTTAACCTCCAGGAACACATTTACATATGCTGTTATTCAAAGCAAAATAATGCAAAACATCTATTTAATAACACAGCCTCTCTGGGGAGGGAGTTAACTGTTTTTCACTTTAATTTGCCAGATGGGAAAGCTCAGGTGAAGATAGAATCAGGAGCAGCATAATAATGGTGGAGGCGCTGTTGGTAGAGATCTGAGATTGTGCCCCAGCTCGAGCCACTAAATTACCGCTGAGTATTTTAAGCACTGAATATTCCCTTCTGTAAGCTTGAGGAACTAACTTCACCCCTTGAGTTTCTGGGGATTGTGATTTCTAACTTGCAGAACTGCTATGCAAGAAGAAAGAGCAATATAAAGAGTCTGACACAGTCCCTGGTTCACTGGATGCACACGTGCGTGCTCAGCCGTGTCCAACTCTGTGACCCCAGGGACTATACCCTCCAGGCTTCTCTGTCCAGGGGACTGTCCAGGCAAGGATACTGGAGTGGGTTGCCATTTCCTCCTCCAGGCGATTTCCCTGACCCAGGGATCAAACTCACATCTCCTGCATTGGCAGATGATTCTTAACCACTGAGCCACTTGGGAATCCTGCCTGGTTCATTGCAGGTGCTTAAATAAATGTTTTCATCACCATCAGCTGCCTCACCCAGATAATGAAGCAGCAGCTATTGCTACATCTTCATCATTGATCCCAATGAACACTGCTGCAATATTAGTGTCACGATAAGTCGCTTCAGTCGTGTCTGACTCTTTGCGACGCTATGGACTATAGCTTTGGACCCTTTATCCATGGAATTCTCCAGGCAAGAATACTGGAATGAGTAGCCATGCCCTCCTCCAGGAGACTCTCCCAACCCAGGGATCAAACCCACGCCTCTTACGTCTCCTGCATCGGCAGGTGAGCTCTTTACCACTCGTGCCACCTATAAAACTGCCTGATTAATCTTTATTTTGTGGAGGAAGTACAGTATCTAAATTTAAAACTTTTTCTAATTCTCAATATAAACATTTACATTGAATTTTATTTTGAAATTGAGAAGAAAATGTTTCTAAATATGAAGCACTTCTTAAACTTCTGGCAAAGTTAGATAAAGTTAAATAGTTAGCCCTGAATCTCTTCCCCTGTACTCTATTCCATCACAGAACCATTCATTCTAGTTTAGTTTTCACTTGCAAGTTTATAAAGCTTGACAGCATTGTTCTACTCTTGCTACAATGGAGTGACTGATTCTGGAATTGATCTCCCACCACAAAGCATTAGAAGTCAGGATGGAATATATGAAGCAGCTGCTTTGCTTCCAGACATTGGACAAGAGGCAGTGCAGACCTGTGATAAAGGCAGGAACATAGCAAATGAAGTAAGCTCCACAATCACTAGTTTTCTGCCCACAGACACTTTCCAGAACACAGGGCAGGTAGGAAGAACCTAAACAGCACAGCAGATTCTTTGAGAAGATGGAGGTCACTGTTTGACTGGACTGAGACAATTGGAATAGGTGGGGAAGAGTACTTGAGAGGAAGGAGCTTTGCAGAAAAAGGCCTTCAGAAAAATGCATAGACATCAATTGCACAGAGAGAAACTGCAAAAGGTTGGGCCAATAACTGTTGCAAAGTTATAGTGTAAATAATCTCTGAAGCTTTCACAAGACTGGGAAAGCTACAAGTTTTACCCAACTAGAGTAGAGAAAACATTGAGGGTGTTAGAGTGGAGACCACAGAAGAGTCACACTTGAGTAATAGGGATAAAGTAGTTCTAGAATAAAGGTAATTGCAGACATATCTGAATAAGTTTAAAGACCAGCCTTGAAAGAAACAAATTGATCTGCAAGTTACTTTACTACCTGTCAAACATTCTTTAATGCCTAAATAACATTCTTTAAATGAAGGAACAAAATCGAGACACTTGAAAATGTATATTTACAAAATTATTTTGTTGTTTAGTTGCTCAGTTATATATGACTGTTTCAGTCAGTTCAGTTCAGTCGCTCAGTCGTGTCCGACTCTTTGCGACCCCATGAATCGCAGCACACCAGGCCTCCCTGTCCATCACCAGCTCCCGGAGTTCACTCAGACTCATGTCCATCGAGTCAGTGATGCCACCCAGCCATCTCATCCTCTGTTGTCCCCTTCTCCTCCTGCCCCCAATCCCTCCCAGCATCAGAGTCTTTTCCAATGAGTCAACTCTTTGCATGAGGTGGCCAAAATACTGGAGTTTCAGCTTTAGCATCATTCCCTCCAAAGAAACCCCAGGGCTGATCTCCTTCAGAATGGACTGGTTGGATCTCCTTGCAGTCCACGGGACTCTCAAGAATCTATCTTCTCCAACACCACAGTTCAAAAGCATCAATTCTTCAGCACTCAGCTTTCTTTATAGTCCGACTCTCACATCCATACATGACTACTGGAAAAACCATACCTTTGACTAGACAGATCTTTGTTGGCAAAGTAACGTCTCTGCTTTTTAATATGCTTTCCTGGTTGGTCATAACTTTTCTTCCAAGGAGCAAGCATCTTTTACTTTCATGGCTGCAGTCACCATCTGCAGTGATTTTCGAGCCCCCCAAAATAAAGTCTGACACTGTTTCCATTGCTTCCCCATCTATTTGCATGAGGTGATGGGACCAGATGGCATGATCTTAGTTTTCTGAATGTTGACCTTTGAGCCAACTTTCTCACTCTCCTTTTTCACTTTCATCAAGAGGCTCTTTAGTTCTTCTTCACTTTCTGCCATAAGGGTGGTGTCATCTACCTATCTGAGGTTATTGATATTTCTCCCAGCATGTTGATTCCAGCTTGTGCTTCATCCAGCCCAGCATCTCTCATAATGTACTCTGCATATAAGTTAAATAAGCAGGGTGACAATATATAGCCTCGACATACTCCTTTCCCTATTTGGAGCAAGTCTTTTGTTCTATGTCCAGTTCTAACTATTGTTTTCTGACCTGCATAGAGATTTCTTAGGAGACAGGTCAGGTGGTCTGGTACTCCCACTCTTGAAGAATTTTCCACAGTTTGTTGTGATCCACACAGTCAAAAGCTTTGGCACAGTCAATAAAGCAGAAATAGATGTTTTTCTGGAACTCTCTTGCTTTTTCGATGACTCAACAGATGTTGGCAATTTGATCTGATTCCTCTGCCTTTTCTAAAACCAGCTTGAACATCTGGAAGTTCATGGTTCACACATTGTTGAAGCTTGGCTTGGAGAATTTTGAGCATTACTTTGCTAGCATGTGAGATGAGTGCAATCGTGTGGTAGTTTGAACATTCTTTGACATTGCCTTTTTCTGGGATTGGAATGAAAACTGACCTTTTCCAGTCCTTTGGCCACTGCTGAGTTTTCCAAATTTGCTGGCATACTGAGTGCAGCACTTTCACAGCATCATCTTTCAGAATTTGAAGTAGCTCAACTAGAATTCCATCACCTCCACTAGCTTTGTTCATGGTGATGCTTCCTAAGTCCCACTCAACTTTGCATTCCAGGATGTCTGGCTCTAGGTGAGTGATCTCACTATCATGATTATCTGGGTCATGAAGATCTTTTTTGTACAGTTCTTCTGTGTATTCTTACCAGCTCTTCTTAACATCTTCTGCTTCTGTTAAGCCCATACCATTTCTGTCTTCTATTGTGCCCATCTTTGCATGAAACTTTACCTTGATATGTCTAATTTTCTTGAAGAGATCTCTAGTCTTTTTCATTCTATTGTTTTCCTCTATTTCTTTACAGCTGTGGATGTAACTGGTGATGGAAGTAAAGTCTGATGCTGTAAAGAGCAATATTGCATAGGAACCTGGAATGTTAGGTCCGTGAATCAAGGCAAACTGGAAGTGGTCAAACAGGAGATGGCAAGAGTAAACATCAACATTTTAGGAATCAGCAAAGTAAAATGGACTGGAATGGGTGAATTTAACTCAGATGACCATTATATCTACTACTGTGGGCAATAATTACTTAGAAGAAATGGAGTAGCCATCATAGTCAACAAGAATCTGAAATGCAGTACTTGGATGCACTCTCAAAAATGACAGAATGATCTCTGTTCATTTCCAAGGCAAACCATTCAGTATCACAGTAATCCAGGTCTATGCCCCAACCAGTAATGCTGAAGAAGCTGCAGTTGAACAGTTCTATGAAGATCTGCAAGACCTTCTAGAACTAACACCCAAAAAAGATGTCCTTTTCATTATAGGGGACTGGAATGCAGAAGCTGTAAGTCAAGAAATACCTGGAGTAACAGGCAAATTTGGCCTTGGAGTACAGAATGAAGCAGGGCAAAGGCTAACAGAGTTTTGCCAAGAAAATGCACTGGTCATAGCAAACACCCTCTTCCAACAACACAAGAGAAGACTCTACACATGGATATCACCAGATGGTCAATACTGAAATCAAGCTGATTATATTCTTTGCAGCCAAAGATGGAGAAGCTCTATACATTCAGCAAAAACAAGACAGGGAGCTGACTGTGGCTCAGATCATGAACTCCTTATTGCCAAATTCAGACTTAAATTAAAGAAAGTAGGGAAAACCACTAGACTATTTAGGTATGACCTAAATCAAATCCCTTACAATTCTACAGTAGAAGTAAGAAATATATACAAGGGGTTAGATCTGATAGACAGAGTGCCTGAAGAACTATGGATGGAGGTTCATGACATTGTACAGTAGGCAGGGATCAAGACAATTACCAAGGAAAAGAAATGCAAAAAGGCAAAATGGTTGTCTGAGGAGGTGTTACAGGTAAGAAGAGATATGGAAAGGCAAAGGAGATAAGGAAAGATATACCCATTTGAATTCAGAGCTCTGAAGAATAACAAGGAAAGATAAAAAAAAAAAAAGCTTTCCTAAGTGATCAATGCAAATAATAGAATGGGAAAGACTAGAGATCTCTTCAAGAAAATTAGAAATAGTTGCTAGATACACAAAAAAGGCAGGAAAATGAGTCTGATAATCAAGAGAAAAATCAATCAATAAAATAAGACTCAAAAATTATGAAACTAGTGAGTGAGTTAGTGCAAGTCACTCAGTTGTGTCTGACTCTGCAATCCGAAGGAGTCTGCCAGGCTCCTCTGTCCTTGGAATTCTCCAGGCAGGAATACTGGATTGGGCAGCCTTTCCCTTCTCCAGGGGATCTTCCCAACCCAGGGATTGAACCCAGGCCTCCCACACTGCAGGCAGATTCTTTTTTTTTTTTTTTTTTTGGTAGAGAAAAATTGCCTTGCAGCATTTTTGGAAAAATTAATGTGTATCCAATATTGATCTTGATTTGTGCATGTTAAACTGTTCCTCCTTGAGTAAAGTATTCTTTTTTTTTCCTGTTTTTTTATTTTATTTTATTTTTACTTTATTCTATCTTACAATACCGTATTGGTTTTGCCATACATTGACATGAAGCAGCCGTAAGTGTACACGAGCTCCCAATCCCGAAGCCCCCTCCCACCTCCCACCCCATATCATCTCTCCGGATCATCCCCGTGCACCAGCCCCAAGCATCCTGTATCCTGTATCGAACATAGACTGGCGCTTCGTTTCTTACATGATAGTATACATGTTTCAATGCCATTCTCCCAAATCATCCCACCCTACCGTCTGAGCCACCAGTGAAGCCCATGAAACTAGACAAAGATTTTAAAAAGAGTTATTTTAATGTGCTCAAGAATTGAAAAAGAAAGCATGAACAGAATGAGGACAGAAATGAAAAATATTTTTATAAGAATCAAATGGACCCCATGAAGATGAAAATTATAAAATCTGAAATGAAATATTCACCAGGTTAGTTTAACAGCAGACTAAATACTGCCAGCAGACGAAGTACCGCAGAAGAAAATATTCAGTGAAATTAAAAAATAGCAATAAAATACAAAACAATCCAAATCGAACACAGAGAAAAAGACACTGAAAAAAATGAACAGACCTCAGTCATGTGTGATGCAAAATCAAATGGTCTAAAATACATGTGACCGGAGAACCAGGAGATAGAGGGAGAATGGCAGGAACAGAAAATGTAGTTGACATAATATTGCTGAAAATCATGCAAATTTAAAGAAAACTATAAATCCATAGCTTCAATAAACTCAAAAAAAAAACCACAAGCAGGGTAAACACAAAGAAAATCATAGCAAGCCTCATGATAATAAAATTGCCAAAGACCAGAGATATAGATAAAATCTTACAAGCAGATTGAGAAAAATAATACATTTCCTACAGGGAAACAAACATACAAATATCCGTGGACATCTTGTCAGAACTGAAATAAGCCAAAAGACAATAGAACATCATTAAAATGCTTAAAGAACAAAATCATCTGTCAATTTATGATTCTATGTCCAGTGAAACAACACATTCAACTTAAAGCAAGAATAAAGGTGACCTTTTGTTAAGGAAAAAAAAAGTTAGAATAATTTGTTGTTAGTAGACATAGATATAAAAAAATTCTAGAAAACTCTGTAGCAGAAGGAATATACCAGATGGAATAAAGAACTTCAGAATGGTAAATAAAAAATAACTTTTCTTTGTGGTTTTTAATTTCTTCAAAATACAATCAACTATGTTATGTATGTTAGTGTGAAATAATAAGAAATAAAACTATTGATAATCCTCAACTTACAATGGGGTTACATCCTGACAAACCCATCCTAAGTTGAAAATACTATTAAGTTGAAAATTCATTCCATACATCTCACTTACTAATGTCATAGCTTAGCTTAGCCTACCCATAATGTGCTCAGAACACTTACAATGCCTATAGTTGGGAAAAAATCAGCTAATACAAAGCCTGTTTTATAACAATGTGTAGAAAATCTCATATAGTTTATTGAATACTATGCTGAAATGAGGAACCAAATGATTGAGTGCAGACGAGTGTAAGAGTATCAGTTATTTACCCTTGTGATCTCCTGGCGATTGGGAGCTGTGGCTTTCTATAGAATATGTCATCTCGTATCTCTAGCCTGGGAAAAGATCAAAATTCAAAATTGAAGAATGGCTTCTACTGAATGCCTATTGCTTTTGCACCATAATAAAGTAAAAAAAAAATGTAAATTGAACCATTATAAATCAAAGACTTTCTGTATTGGTCTCTGTCCCAGTTTCTGCTAATATTTGATCTTTGACCTCAATTCCTGACACAGGGCTTCTAAAACCCTTAGAATTTCCTCAGTGATAGGAGTATCTTTTGTTCTAATGAGGTGACTGTTGGTGGACTTGGGAATAGGAGCTGGTCAATAGAAAGACTAAGCCATGATTAGAAGCTTGGAACTTTTACCCCTAATACCCATCCTCTCAAGAGGGGAGAGAGGCTGGAAGATGAGCTAATAATTGATTATACCTATGTGATGAAGCCACCATAAAAATCCCTTAAGTACAGATTTTGGAGAGCTTCCAGATCGGTGAACACATCCATGTGCTGGGAGGGTGTCGTACCCCAGCTGCATGGGAACAGACGCTCCTGTGCTTGAGATCCTTCCAGACTTCACCCTATGTATTTCTTCATCAGGCTGTTCATTTGTAACCTTTATAATAAACTAATAAGTGTAAGTAAGTGTTTGTTGAGTTCTACACCACATTAGCAAATTACTGAACCCAAGGGAAGGAACTGGAAGAACCTCTGATTATATCTAGTTGTTCAGTAGTACAACTGACAAACTGTAAGGGTACAGAAGATTTGAGTAAATACTAACATATTTGATCTAACTGCCTGATATAGAACAACCCCACAACAACTAGAGAATATTTCTTCAGAGGATGTGCAACATTTACTAAATTGGTAATATGCCAAATCATAAAGCAAGTATCAACAAATTCCAAAGGACTGAAGTCATACATAGTATATCTTCCGATGACAGTGAGGTTAAGCTAGAAAATAAGAATAAGAAATATAAATAGAAAGTAGGGTGGGGTGGGAGGGGACATTTGTATGCCTAT